>PVIW01004618.1:25870-127262 GCA_004026585.1 Noctilio leporinus | reverse complement strand
ACTTTAATTCGAGAGTAGGGGAGGGTCTTGGGTATTTAGGTGGATTGAGGTATAGGGGGGATTAAGAATATGTGAGGAGTAACTTTTGCAAAGGATATGTTGGGGATTAATAGTTCATATTGCTCTCGGTATAATTCAGGTGCTTGAGATTGGCAGCAATCCCTTTCCTGATGCTGCCTCTTTTTCTTGGTCAGGACTTAACAGTCTATAGTCTATATTCTAGCCAATCTTGGTGCGTGGCAGGGCCTCTGATTGTCGCAGTAGGGCTGATTCTGAGTGTCCGCCCCCAGGTAGGCTGGGCCTTCAGCAGCCTGGCTGGGTGTTAGGGCTGCGGGTGTTCTGGAGCCCGCAGGGAGCCCCCTCCCACTCCTGGTGGAGGTTCCTGCCCAGGACGCGCCCCCAGCACTCCTGCAGTGCAGCCCGCAATTTCGCTGGTCCCTGTGACGACTGGTCCCGCCCCCGCAGTTCCGGTAGGAGGCCGGGCCTGTCAGTCAACACTGTCCAGGGTCCGCCTACGCTGTTCTGCCCTTCGGGGCGAGCACCACGCCCCCATGCCAATCAGCTCTCCTCTGAGTCCTTTACGCGGCCTCTGTGATGAGCCCCTCCCAGGCGTGGGCGGCGCGGCCTTTGTCTCCGGCAATGGCGGGTCTCCCGCCACTAGTTCCCGGCTTGCGGGCTCTCTGGCTCGCCGTTTGGATTTTCCCGCGGAGCCTGGGGGCCTGTGTGGTTGCGCAGGGCTGGGCCTCCCCCCTCGCAGGGGCTTCTAGCTGCTGTTTCCCCGGTGGCCCAGCAGCTCCGTTTTCAGCCCTCTCGCCGCCCCGCTGGTGCACTTCCCGGTCCCCCGCTCTGGCTTCCCGCAGGACTCTTCTCCTCCGCCTCTAGCCCCGCGCGTGCGTGCGCGCTCATGCGCGGAGCTTCCTCTCCCCGTTGCCGGGGTGAGTCTCTCACACAGTCCCTCCCCTGCAAGAGTTCAATTCCGCGTTCCCTACGGCGTTCGCCCTCGCTGCCCGCACTTCTCTGTTGAGACTTCCAGTCACCAGGGAGCCCGGAACTGGCCCCAGTCAAATGCGCCCCTCTGGGCCTAGCCGCCCCTGCCCAGAGCCGACCTCGGCCCGCCGGCCGGTCGGGCGGGAACGCCTCACCTACTGTCCTGCTGGCCTCCTCTGCCTCTGGGCTCTGTTCCCCTGTGTCCAGATGCAGTCCGTTCCAATCCCTAGGGTCCTGAAGCCGTCTCACGCTCCTTATCCTGTCCTCTCCATTGTCAGATTTCTTACGTAGGTGGGAGGCAGGAGTATGGAAGGGGAGGGCAATCACCTCAGCCTAAATTGTCCCTCCATCCTGTTGGCCTCTCACTGTAGAATTTTTAAAACCAGTTCTGTCTCTTGTAGTCAAATTTAAGATTCACAGTCTCCTTACCCACCCTGCCCAGAGCTCTCCCTCCCTCTCTCTCTCTGCAGAGATGTGAAGGTCTAGCATAATCAATTCTTATTGATTAAGGATGGCTTCTCTACCTGTGCAGGGCTCTTACTAAGTGACCACTGCTACAAGCTGTTGACAGGGATTTTGAGAGCAAAGTGTTGAGCGGAGTCAGGCTCATGGCAGACACCTGACCCTGCCCATAGCAGCCTTATGACCTCCACCAATTCCTGAACTTGTTTTCAGCCTGTACATGAAAGATTTGTTTCCCTGCATCTTCAGCAAGTCCCCATGGAAGCCCACACCACTACGGCCTCAGCTACTCCACACCTGAGTCACTTTGGTTAATGAGGGTGGTGGAAGAGACAGGGGAACCCCGGAGACTCAACATTAGGACTCACGATTTTAGACACATCTTCTGCAGTAATTGCCTATTTTGGAAAAAGGCAGTGATGTCTTTGAAGCCAGTCTTCTCTGTCATGTCTTCTTTGCCCTTCTACAGAGATTTTAAGCTTCATTTAATCTCTGCTGAAAAAAAGGAAAAAGACGCTCAAAGGAGAAAGAACATCATAGGGATCACAGAGGGTATCTTGCAGACCAAAGACAACAGGGGGAAGAGTCCTGATGCTAGCTTTCTCCATTGCATCCCAGAAGAAAGCCCCAGGAGAGAAATAAGAGGACATTGCATCCCAGCTATAGCAGGAGAACCCAAAAAGCCATGTCCCCAGAGACTGACTCTGGGGGTCCAGTCCTCCAGCCCAGATCTTGGGGTTTCTTTCATCAAGAGCCCTGGGGGTACACAGGGCCAAGGAAGTATAGCTGAGAGTGCCCTAGTCCTCATGCATATGCCACCAGACTTGCAGAAGATCAAGCAGCCATAGGGGGTCACAGTCTCAGGCTCTATGGTCAGACAGACCTGGCAGTTGAATACAGACTCTGTCAATTCCCTGCCCCCCACTCAGGGTGAGTCTCAATGTCATACCAGGACAAATCCACACACCTTCCGGAAACTGCTAGTCTCCTATAGAATCAAACCACATGTCTGGTATTTTCCACTTAATACTTTATCTGCTATATCTTTCTGTCTGAACACACTGAGATTGACCTTTATTATTTTAATGGCCATATGGTATTCCACAAGGTAGCCATGTTCACTTCTGCCATTTTCCAAGAAATGTCAATTTGTTTACGATGTTTGCTATAGCAGACCATGCTGCTATGAATATCCACTCACAAATATCGGTACATGAATACAGCTGTAGGAAAATTCCCGGAAAGAGAATTGCTGCGAGTGGCTTTACAATTCTGACCTTGTTCAGCTGTCCCCTGAAGAGCCATCCCCGATTTGGCCCCCACTAACAAGTGGCCAAGAAGTCTTCTTCCTGGCCCTGGCTGGTAGCACAGTGGTTAAGGCGCCGGCCTGCGAACCCAAAGGTCGCAGGTTCGATTCCCCAGCCAGGGCACATAACCAGGTTGCAAACCAGGTCTCCAGTCAGGTCTGTGGCTGGAGGCAGGTGAAACGCAACCATACACTGATGTCTCTCTCTCTCTCTCTGCCTCTCTCCCTTCCCCTCTTTCTAAAAAATAATGAAATAAAATCTTAAAAAAAAAAAAAAGAAGAAGTCTTCTTTCTGAGAAGGCAACATGAAGAAAGACAACAGGCATGGAGGTGGGAAAGGAACTAAAAATGCCTTTTGTTATCCTGTGACTCACCCACAAAGTACTGCTCGTGCTATTTTGGGGGCCCTTGGGTGCAGAGCCCTTTGAAGATGAGAGCCCAGTTGTACTTTTCTCAGAAGGGACATCTGTCAGAACCAGGCTTATTTTTGGCCACCCAGAGACACATTCCCTACCTTTCCAGGGGATTCTTGGCTTCCCTCAACAATGACCCATTTGCGACTGAATGTTTAGCTGTTCCCTCAATCCTGGAATCTGTTCTACAACTTATTTTGAGGGTGGATAGGTAGTTTCCCAGTAAAAACCGTGGCTGCAAAGCCCCCAAATGAGGATCTTACACTCTGTTATTTGTCTGGGAAGGGTACATGAGTAAAACATATTTATTTAAGCCAGGTCTCCAGCCAGGTTTGTAGCTGGAGGCAGGTGAAAGGCAACCATACATTGATGTCTCTCTCCCTCTCTGCCTCTCCCCTTTCCCCTCTCTAAAAATAATAAAATCTTTTTTAAAAACATGTTTATTTATTTATATATTTATTTTTAACTTTTACATACACAAAGATGAATACAGAAGTAGGGGGAAACAAACTGATCATCAGTTTCAACGATCAACTAATGGCCCATTTTGTTTACTTCTACCCATACCAATTCCCACCTCTCATATTATGTATTGAAGCAAATCCCAGACATCTTATCACTCATCCATAACTATTTCAATGTCTACCTCTAAAATGTGAGGTCTTTTTCTTTAAAAAAAAAAAAAAAATCACATTGCTGTTAACACCCTAAAGTAATTAACAACAATTTTTTAATATGCCAAATTATTCAGTCAGTGTTCAGATTCCCAATTGCCTTATAAGATGACTTAATATGACTTTTAAGTGGTAGAAGAACTGAGTTCAAGCCTTGGATTTGTCCTTCTCTCCTTGAATGACTTTGGATAATTCCGTGGCTCCTCTGCCTCTGTTTCTTAGAATTTGGAGGCTGAAAGAAATCCACCAACCTAAAAACTTTCAGATCATGCTAATGATGAGAGGAAAGAAACAGAAAATAAATAAATAAATAAAAAGCCCATTGCAGGAATTGAAACTAGAGTAAAATCTAATTGCTGCATAATTGTGACCAGATCGATAAATGCCTACCAAAGTTGATAAAAGCTATAAAATCTGTCTTCTGTTATCCACATGAAAGAGATATGTTAGGGTCAGGGGATCCTTATTCTCCCCTCTTGGCAGATAAGTGATTTTCAAAATGAAGTAGATATAGGAGTTGCTTTCATTTTAAAGCACATAATCATTTTATTCTAAAATCATTCTTTCCTTTTTTTAAAACTTCATTTTATTGTGTTACATCCATCCCTTTTTTACTCCCCTCTGTTCCCTTTACCACCCACCCACTATCCCCCAAAGTCAATCCCACTTATTGTCCATGTCCATGGTTCTTCGACACTAGTTCCTTGACTAAACTGCTTCCCTTCTTTGCCTCACCCTCCCATTTCTGCCTGTCACCCTGCCCATTGAAGATCTACTCATTGCATTTATGTATCTGGTTCTGTTTTCCTTGTTTGTTTGTTTTGTTCATTATTGCCCTGTAATGGGTAAGATCACATGGTATTTGTCTTTCACTGACTGGTTTATTTTATTGAGCATAATACTTTCCAGTTCCACCCATGTTGTTACAAAGGTTAGGAGTTCCTTCTTTCTTTCTGCTGTGTAGTATTCCATTGTGTAAATATACCAAAGTTTTTTGATCTATTCATCCACTGATGGGCACTCAGGCTGTTTCCAGCACTTGGCTATTGTAAATAGTGCTGCTATGAACATAGGTGTGCATAGGTTCTTCTGAATTGGTGTTTCAGGGTTCTTCAGGAATTGCTGGATCAAAAGGCAGTTCCATTTTTAGTTTTTAAAGGAAACCCCATACTGTTTTCCATAGTGGCTGCACCAGCCTGAATTCCCACCAATAGTGCACAAGGGTTCTCTTTGCCCCACATCCTCGCAAACACTTGTTGTTTGATTTGTTGATGATTGTCATTCTGACAGGTGTGAGGTAGTATCTTATTGTGGTTTTAATTTGCATCTCTCTGATGGCTGGTGATGTTGAGCACTCTTTCATATACTTCTGGGCCCTTTGTATGTCTTCCTCAGTGAGCTGTCTGTTCAGGTCGTTTGCCCATTTTTTAATTGGGCTGTCTGTCTCCCTGGTGTTGAGTTGCATTTGTTCTTTATATATTTTGGAGATCAAACCCTTGTCTGAGGTATCGTTGGCAATTATGTTTTCCCATACAGTTGGTTCCCTTTGAATTTGGCTGGTGTTTTCTTTAGCTGAACAGAAATTTTTCAACTTGATGTAGTCCCATTTGTTGATTTGTTCTTTTATTTCCTTTGCCCTTGGTGAAGTATCAGTAAACATATTTCGGTATAGGATTTCAAAATGTTTACTGCCTATATTTTCCTCCTTATGACCTTTATGTTGGCACTGCTTATGTTTAAGTCCTTTATCCATCTTAAGTTTATTCTGGTGTATGGTGTAAGTTGCGGGTTTAGTTTTATCTCTTTGCATGTTGCTGTCCTGTTCTCCCAACACCACTTGTTTGAAGAGACTGTTTTTACTCCATTTTATGCTCCTTCCCCCTTTGTCAAATACTAGTTGACCATAGAGTCCTGGGTTTATTTCTGGGCTCTCTATTCTGTTCCATTGATCTATATGTCTATTCTTCTGCCAGTACCAGATAGTTTTGATGACAGTAGCCTTGTTTGAAGTCTGGTATTGTGATTCCTCCTACCTTGTTCTTCTTTCTCAAGATTGCTGTGGCTATTCGTGGGTGTTTTTGGCTCCATATAAATTTTTGAAGTAGTTTTCCTATCTCTGTGAAGTATGTCATTGGTATTTTAATTGGGATTGCATTGAATCTATAGATTGCTTTGGGTAGTATGAACATTTTAATGATGTTAATTCTTCCCATCCATGAACATGGTATGTGCTTCCATTTATTTGTATCTTCCTTCATTTCTTTCTTCAATCTTCTGTAGTTTTCTGAGTATAGGGCTTTTATCTCCTTGGTTAAGTTTATTCCTAAGTACATTATTTTTGGTTGCTATGGTAAATAAGATTTATTTTCTAGCTTGTATCTCTGATATTTCATCATTGGTATCAAAAATGCTTTTGATTTCTGGATATTGACTTTATATCCAGCTATTTTCCCAAATTTGCTTATTAGGTTGAGTAAGTTTTCGGTGGAGCCTATCGGGTTTTGTATGTACACTATCATGTCATCTGCAAATAATGACAGTTTGACTTCCTCCTTTCCAGTTTGGATACCTTTGATTGCTTTTTCTTCTTGGATAGCTATGGCTAGAACTTCCAGAATGATGTTGAACAGAAGTGGAGAAAGTGGACAGTCTTGTCTTGTTCCTGATCCTAGGGGGAAAGCTGTTAGTTTTTGCCCATTGAGTATGATGTTGGCTTCAGGATTCTCATATATGGCCTTTATGATGTTGGAGTATGCTCCCTCTATTCCCATTTTGTTGAGTGTTTTTATCATAAATGGTTGCTGTACTTTATCAAATGCTTTTTCAGCACCTATTGATATGATCATATGGTTTCTGTCTTTCATTTTGTTGATGTGGTCTATTACATTTATTGATTTGGGAATGTTGTATCATCCTTGCATCCCTGGTATGAAACCCACTTGATCATGGTGTATGATCTTTTGAATGTATTGCTGGATCCAGTTGGCCAATATTTTGTTGAGAATCTTATCATCTATGTTCATCAGAGATATTGGCCTATAGTTATCTTTCTTAGTTGTGTCTTGACCTGGTTTTGGGATTAGAATAATATTAGCTTCATAGAAAGAGTTTGGGAGTCTTTCCTCTTCTTGGATTTTTTTGGAATAGGTTGAGAAGGATAGGAGTTAATTCTTCTCTAAATGTTTGGTAGCATTCACCTGTGTAGCCATCTGGTCTGGGGCTCTTGTGCTTTGGCAGATTTTGGATTACTTCTTCAATTTCATTAGTCGTTAATGGTCTATTCAGGCTTTCTGCTTCTTCTGGATTCAGTTTAGGTAGATTATACACTTCCAGAAATGTGTCCATTTCACTCAAGTTGTCACATTTCTTGTCATACAGTTGCTTGTAGTAATTTCTTACAATCCTTTGTATTTCTGAAGTATCAGTTGTGATTTCTCCTCTGTCATTTCTGATTCTGTTTATTTGGGTCCTCTCTCTCTTTTCCTTGATGAGCCTGGATAAAGGCTTGTCAATTTTGTTTATTTTTTTCAAAGGTCCTGTTCCTGGACTTCTTGATTCTTTGAATTGTAGTTCGAGTCTAAGTTATTTAATTCTGCTCTGATCTTGATGATTTGCTTCCTTCTACTTGCTCTGGGCTTTGTTTGTTGTTGCTCCTCTAGTTCTTGCAGCTTTATGGTTAGGTTGCTTGTATAAGCTTCTTCAATCCTTTTAGGTAGGCCTGTATTGCTATGAATTTCCTTTTGATGACTGCCTTTGCTGTGTCACATAGGTTTTGGACTGTTGTGTATTGATTGTCATTTATTTCCAGAAACTTTTTGATTTTTTTATTCAATTTCATTGTTTACCCATTCCTTACTTAAAAGCATGTTATTCAGTCTGCATGAGTTAGTGTTTTTGTTTTTTCCCCTTTAGGTTGGTTTCTAGTTTCAAGCCATTGTGGTCTGAGAAGATGCTTGGTATGATTTCAATTTTCCTGTGTTTGTGGAGGCTTGTCTTGTGACCTACCATGTGGTCTATCTTAGAGAATGTTCCATGTGCATTTGAAAAGAAGGTGTATTTTGCTTCTGTGGGGTGAAAGGTTCTGTATATATCAGTTAGGTCCATTTCCTCTAGAGTGTTGTTCAATGCCAAAATATCCTTGGTGTTCTTTTTTTTGTTTGGGAGATCTTTCCATTGTTGATAAAGGGGTATTAAAATCCCCTATTATTAGTGTGTTGCTGTCTATAGGCTTCTTGGAGTCCTTCAAGATTTCCCCAACATATTTGGGAGCTCCTATGTTGGGTGCATATATGTTTACCAGAGTTATATCTTCTTGATGGATTGTTCCCTTAAGTATTATGGAATGTCCTTCTTTGTCTCTTTTTATGGCCTTCATCATAAAATCTACTTTCTCTGAAATGAGTATTGCTCCTCCTTCCTTTTATTCATATCCATTTTCTTGATATATATATTTTCCATCCCTTCACTTTCTGTGTCCATCTTTTGTTCTGAGGTGGGTCTCTTGAAGACAGCATATATGTGGATCTTGTTTTCTTATCCATTCAGCTATCCTATGTCTTTTGATTGGCACATTAAATCTGTTTACATTTAAGGTTATTATTGATTGATACTTATTTATTGCCATTTTTCCCTTTTGTACCTGTGTTCCTCTCTGTCTCCCTCTGTTTCTTCATATTGTTAAAGCAGATCCTTTAGCATTTCTTTCAATGCTGGTTTGGTAGAGATGTATTCTTTTAGCCTTCTTTTGTCTGGGAAATTCCTTACTTCTTCCATTTTGAATGAGAGCCTTGCTGGGTAGAGTATTCTTGGTTGCAAGCCTTTGTTTCCCATTACTTGAAATATTTTTTGCCATTCCCTTCTGGCTTGTATCGTTTCTGTTGAATAATCATGTGATAACCCTATCAAAGCCCCCTTATATGTTATTTGCTGTTTCTCTCTTGATGCTTTTTGGATTCTCTCTTTGTCTTTGAAATTTGCCATTTTAATGATAATATGTTTTGGAGTGGGTCTGTTTGGAATTATCCTCATTGGGACCTTCTGTGTTTCCTGAACTTGAGTAACATTTTCACTCATCATGTTAGGGAAGTTTTCTATCCTTACTTTTTTTTTTTTTTAAAAGACTTTATTACATTATTTTTTAGAAAGAGGGAAAGGGAGAGAGGCAGGGGGGGAAAGAAACATCAATGTATGGTTGTCTTTCACCTGCCTCCAGCCGCAGACCTGACTGGAGACCTGGTTTGCAACCTGGTTATGTGCCCTGGCTGGGGAATCAAACTGCGACCTTTGGGTTCACAGGCCGGCACCTTCTATCATTACTTTTTTGAACAGGTTTTCCACTCCTTGGTTCTCTTCTCCTTGTGGTATCCCTATAATATGGATATTATTGGGTTTCATGTTGTCCTGCAGCTCTCTTAAAACCTCTTCATTCTTGTTCAGCCTTTTTTCATTCTGTTGCACTGTCTTGGAATATTTTTCTATGTTGTCCTCCAGCTTGCTGATCTGATCCTCTGCTTCCTCTAGCCTGCTATTGTTTCCTTTTATTGTATTCTTCAATTCAGAAGTTGTATTCTTCATTTCCTCCTGGCTCTTACTGATAGTTTCTAAGTCCTTTTTAAAGCTGGTACAGTTCTCAGTAAGTTTCTTGTAGTTTCCGTGGAGTTTTTCGTAGTTCCCCTGGAGTTGTTTGTAGTTCTCTTTAAGTTGGCTGAGCTCATCGAGCATCTCTATCATCATTCTTTTGAATTTTGTATCTGATAGTTTGCTTGCTTCTGTTTCATTTAGTGGTCTTTCTGAGGATTCCTCCTTTCATTTTGTTGATGGGCTGTTTCTTTTTCTCCCCATTTTTAGGTTTTGTTGTAAACCAATCACATTGTGATCAGCTGCCAGGCTAAGGAACTGCTGACAGGATTAATTTAGTTGTAATCCTATCAGTCTTTGATCCACCACCAGGCTCAGATGCTGCTTGGGGTGACAGACCAATTCAGTTCTAAATCAACAAATCAGGTACCACACTCAGGACCTGCTGGGCTGGACAGAGAGGTTCTGCTGTAATCCAATGGATCAGCCACCAGCTCAGGTGCAGCCTGGTGGGACAGATTCAGATGTAAATCAATGAATCTGTGATCAGTTGCCAGGCTCAGGCGCCACTGTGCTAGGCAGTAAGATCCAACTGTAATTCAATGAATCTGTGTTCGGACACCAGGCTCAGGAGCTGGTGGGCTAGATAGCAAGGTACAATTGTAATCCAATGAATCTGTGATTAGCCACCAGGCTCAGGTGGCGTTGGGTTCAACTGAAAGATTCTGTTGTAACCTATGAATCTGTGATCAGCTGCCAGGCTAAGGAGTCATTGGACTAGACTGAAAGATTCAATTGTGATCCAATAAGTTCGTGATCAGCGGCCAGGCCCAGGTGCTGCTGAGCGTGAAGGACTGACTCAGTTGCAAGGCAATGAATCTATGATCAACCACCAGGCTCACTTGCCACTGGGTGGGGCTGAATGACTGACTGACCCAGCTGTAAGTCAGAGTTTGTAATCAGCTGCCAGGCCCAGGTGCTGCTGGGCAAGAGATACCTTTTCAGGTGCCAAGTATTGTATCCATGCTCAGACATAGCAGGGAAGGAGAGATTTATTTAGATGTAAATCAGAGAATTGTGACCAGGTGCTAGGCTTGGCACCGCTGGGCAGGGCAGATTGCTTCCAGTGGGCAGGGCTATGAGGACCCTCAGAGGGAAGCCTCTTGGTGCAGCGCAGTCAGCCCAAGGTGTGGGCGATGAGTCAGCACTGGGACCCCCACAACTGCTTCCCTACTTCTCAGCTGGATGCTGCTCTGCTCTCTGCAGTGTTGCTGTAGCTGGGACACCAGCTGGGGGACCAGAATCCTCCCCCCTTCTCAGGTGGAACCCCCAGCTCCATCCCTTCTGCTGCAGCCTCTAGTGGGGACCCAGCCAGCCCTCTCGTGTTTCTGCGATTCCCACCAGTCAAGTAGTGATGAAGTGTTCTGTTCTGTCTGTGATTATAGGACCTCTTTCCAGCTGGTGTTCTGTTGGTAATTCCAGCTGACTTTTTCTCCAAAAAAGTAATTGCAGATGCGACCTGGAAAGAGATTGGCGTAGCTCCACTTACTCCTCCACCATCCTGCCAGACCTTAAAGCACATAATCTTAATACAGTATTTGTGGAAACCCCACAGATACTACTTCAAAATATCCTTGTGTTAGTTAGGAGATGGAATAGTGCAGACAGTGGGGAAGAGATGTGGTTCTGTCAATGACTCTGCAAGTCCAGTGATGCCATTGGTAACTCTGTTATCAAATGAGATAATGTATGCATACATAAATGATAATGTGCCATAAAATTGTTATTAGAAAAATGAGTGTCTCCAGATGGTCCTGAATCACACCTAGTGTTTTCCCCTACTGAATTTCCATGAGCAGCAATCTGATCCCTCTTCTAAAGAAAAGGCTGTCTTCTCTATAACATCTAGAAGATAAGGAGGAGGGGGAAGAACCAAATAGAGACAGATATTGACAGGAAATGGAAAATATTGCTAACACTGTTTAAAGTTCTTTTACAAGGGACTATTGCAAATGCCTTTTCCCTGCTCCGCATACATGTGGTGGGCAGGGCAGGAAGTCTAAAGGGAGGGCTGGGAAAATGAACACAAGAAGCATCTGAACCATCTGTATTTCTCAGTGTGATATGGAGAAGACAGAATGAAGGACACCTTTCCCAAGCAGGTGGGACATGGCTTCCTGGAAAGTTGTGTGTCTCTATCTTTATTTATTTATTTTAAAAGATTTTACTCATTATTTTTAGAGAGAAGTGCAGGAAGGGAGGAAGAAAGGGAGAGCAACATCAATGATGGTTGTATTTCACCTGCCTCCAGCTGAGGGCCTGGCTGGAGACCTGGCTTGCAACCTGGTTATGTGCCCTGACTGAGAATCAAACCAGTGACCCTTGGGTTCACAGGCTGGTGCCAATCCATTGAGCCATACCAGCCAGGTTTTTAATTTTAATTTTAATATGTTTTTATTTTGAGGGTGAGTCCTCTTTTATTTATAACTCAAAATGATTAAAAAGCCCCAAGTATTCTGTGCCCTTTATTGTGTCATCTGTTGGCCAAATTACAAGGAAATATAAGTCCTTAAACAGAAAGCAAGTTAGTTCCTCCATTGGACAGAACTTCCAATAAATAGCTGCTCCTGGTTGACCCTATTCTAGTGCGAAAATTCTAAGGAATGTAGAGTGGGCACTTCTTGGTAAGAATATATTTCTCATTGTATGTTCTTTAGTTTAATTAAATGTGCATTTTTTATTGAGGTGAAATTCACATAATGTAAGTCAATCATTTCAAATGTATACTTCAGCAGCATTTAGCATATCTACAATGCTGTGCACACTTCTGTCACTTTTATCACTCCAAAGGAAACGTTGTACTCACCAAGCAGTCACTTTCTCCACTTTCTCCTTCACCCCAGCCCCTGGCAGTCTCCAACTGCTTTCAGTCTCTGTGGATTTATTTATTCTGGACATTTCATACCAACTGTATCACACAATATATGACTCTTTGTGTCTAGTTTCCTTTCACTGTGTCTTCTCAACAAGTGGGGTCTTTCTGCAGAAAAGCAGCTGGGGAAGGATGTTGGGTGGTATATACACCACTGTCTATCTTTTGAAAACAATGGTGCTCAGGGTTTGAAGAAGTTGGATTTCTGCTATTAAAGCTCTTGCAGGGCACAATCTTTGTCCTTTGTCTGAGCACAATGGCAGATCTGCAGATGGGCTACCTTCTTCCCATATATGTATGAGTACTCTAACAGGCCAGCCCTCTGTTCCTAGAGCACAGGGTGGGGGGAGAGATGCCTCATGAGGACCTAGGGTGGGGTCCCTACATGGACGACCTTGGACAACTCAGATGGAGTCTGCAGATAGGTGCAGAGCCAGCCACTCACTGGCTATGACTGATCGAAGCAACAAGATGAAGAGTCACAATTACCTTGGCAACCAGATAGCAGGCAAATCTGTTCCTTGGCAATTTCCATAAACTCTTGGTTTCCTCCCTTATGCTCTTTCTCTGACTGCCACACACACACACACACACACACAGACAAAACACTGTCCCCATTAACCTGCCTCAAAGCCCATAAGACTATTAGCACAGGAAGAAATTAGGGAAAAATGAGGCAAATAGAGAGATCTGAGACGTGGGGAAGGAGAGTACATTTTCTAAGCCCAGGTGGAAGATCACAGTTTGAATGACCTCCTCCCACTGGTGACAGGGGAGAGAGAAGTGGGAGATGGAGTTAGGGAGAAGAAGCAGTGGTTAGCAGCAAACCAGAATATCAGGCAGTTTATTTGTTCATTTTTCCAGAAACCAGAAGTGAACAAAAGTAGAGGAGACAAGCAAGGTTAACCCCTATTCCCATTTTGTTTCTGCCTTTCCCTTGCCCTTCCCCTTCCCTTCCCTCCTTTCCAGACAGCCTGTTACGGAAACTTGCCCTAAGCAGTCTGTGGTCCTCTGGTGCCTAACCAGTGGGTGTTGACCGCCCTTTTTGTTCAGTTATTTTGCACATATCCCTGTGTGCCTGCTATGTGCCAGACATTAGCTAGACTCTGGGCACAGAGTTAAACACAGGCCTGCCCTAAAATGTTGTCAGTTATACCGAGGTAGGTTTGCATGGTGATTACTAGAATTAGTAGGGTGATTATATTATAAGGTATAAAAACACAGAACCATGCCTGAAACTAATATAATATTGTATGCCAGATATACTTAAATAAAACTAAATGAATAAATAAACCAACACACAAGCAGGCGGCAAACAAAATAATAAAAAATTAGAATAAAAGAGTATTCATCAAAATCAACCAGTAAAATAAAGTGAGAGCCCGAGGTTAAGACTAAGAGGAAAGCTTTTTACTTTAGAATATTTTTAGGCAGAAGAGTCGAGCTCTTATATACCCTTCACCAAGCTTTCTCCAACTTCTTTATAGCAGTTGCATTGAAGTATAATTGGTATATAAAGTACCACACATATTTAACATGTGCAATTTGATGGGTTTGGACATAGGCAAATGCCTGTGAGATCATCACCATAATCAAGATAATGAACATATCTACTACCTCGCAGAGAGAGTTTCCCCGTGCCTCTGTGCATGTGTATGTGTGTGTGTGGTAGGAACAGTTATCATGAGATCTATCCCCTTAACAAATGTATTTTGAAGTGCACAATTCTGCACTATTAACTCTAGGCACTGTGTTCTACAGCTGATCTGTAGAACTTATTTCTCTTGCAAAATTGAAACTTTATACCCATTGAGTAACAACTCCTCATCCCCCCACCCTCTAGCCCCTGACAACTACTGTTACATTGTCTGCTTCTATGAGTTTGATTATCTTAGATACCTCACATAAATGGAATCATGCAGTATTTGTCCTGTAACTGGCTTATTCATCTAACATGGTCCATCCATGCTGTTACAGATGGCAGGGTATCTTTCTCCTTTAAGACTGAATCATATTTTCTTGTGTGCGTATACACATTCTCTTTATTCGTTCATCCAGCAATGGACCTGGGTTCTTTCCATATCTCTGTTGTTGTGAATAATGCTGCAATGAGCATGGGATGCAGCTATGAAAACTGAGGTGACACAGCAAAAGCAGCATGAAGAGGAAAGGAGTTATTTGATGAGGTGGTCAGAAAAGGCCTTTCTGAAGACAGGTCCATTACACCAAGACCTGAAGCCATGGGGCCATGGTGAATGTTGGCTAGGATCCACACCACATAAACCTAAAGGACGCCATTGACATTACAGTCCATTCTATACAAAAATATGCAAAAACCCTGAGACCACAACCCCAGTCTTCTCAAATGCTTTTTCATACCTTTCAGCTGTGTATTCAGGCTTCCTTCTGGTCTATTGGTGGGACTTGGAAGTATGTGTGGGGTATATGTGTGTGTGTAGAGAGAGAGAAAGAATAAGAGGAAGAAAAAGGAGGAGGAAGGGAAGACAAATGAGGGACATAAGAGGCTAAAATAAAATATTCTTTATATAATCCTTCAAAAGACCAAAACAGAAGCTCTACCTAGTATGGCTCAGTTGGTTAGTGCGTTGTCCCATAACCAAAAGGTTGCAGGTTCTATTCCTAGTCAGGGCACACACCTATATTGTGGGTTGGATTCCCAGTCTGAGTATGGACAGGAGGCAACCAGTTGATGTTTCTCTCTTACATCAATATTTCTCTCTCTCCCTTCCCATCTCTAAAAAGCAATAAAAACATGTCTTCAGGTGAGCATTAAAAAGAAAAAGTGAACAACAGGAAAAGCAATGCTTTAAGTTCTGATATTTCTAATAGGAAACTCATTAAATGATGGAAAAGAAGCCAGCCAGCAGCTTAGCTATTGGCGGAACCACTGTGCTAATTATAAGGGGATAAAAGAAGGGGGAAGATGAAAAGTGAAGCTTCACAGTCAGGCACTTGAAGGTAACATGCAGAACTTAATACCCACATAGATTTGCCGATCAAGTCTGGAGCTGCTGGTTGGAGTCTAGCCTTACTTCCAGCCAACGTATTTTGATGCTGAAGCAGGAAGATGAGAGATTAGTGGATGAAACTTCGGTGCGAGAAAGAGCATGCTCCTGAATTTTCTAAGTTGCTATGTTATTTGTGCTGCATAATGAGCAGGCTTACCATGATTTCAACAAATAAGAGACAGGAAAAATGTCAAAATATTATTGGTGACTATCTTCTCTGGATGGTGGGATACAGTGGATTCCTTCCTACTTGTTTTCTCTTCCTCCTTCTCCTTAAATTGAAGTTCTTCAGTTTGAAAAGATGGCATATCAAAAATTTTCCTCTAAAATGGCTAAAAGTCATCGTATATTTTAGTTTCAGAAAAGTGTTCGGTATCAGAGGAACTGGGCTATTGCAGAAGAAAATGTATGTGCCAGGATATACAATATTCAGCAAGACTAATCCATACTTGGTCTTCAAAAGAGCTAAGGATAGACTTTATTTTTGCTTAGTTCTAATTTTAGGGTAGACAAAGCTCAATCCTTCCACATTTGACAGTTATATTAAAAGGAAGACCTCTAGGGGCTAGAAACAAATTTTCAAACTTGGGTAGCTAGACTACTTCCTGAAGGCCATTTTGTTTTTATGACCATTTGATTAATTAATGAGAACTACTTTGCATATATATTATTTTATATTCCAAACAGTACCTATTGGGGGTTCTCCCCCTCACCTCCTAGGTATAGATTATCAAAATTAATTTCTTTTGTTCACAACGCACCGCTGTTCTAGTCTATGAACCTCAGAGATAATTATCTTTTAAGGCCAACAATTTTAGAACACTGATCAAGTTATTAAAACCACCAATTATGGTGGTAAACATGCAAGGAATTTGGGGCCTGTTGGAGAGAAAATCAGCTTCAAAGATTTCACTAGGGGTTTGGGGCACATGGTACAAGAAAATCTTTGTCTGGATTAAACTCTCCCATTTTTACATCTTTTGCAATGAATGATTCCCTTTTCTTCTCAAGCAGTGATCATTTTTTTCTTGTGAACAAGATCCTCAGAAGGCAGCCAACAACTCAAATTTTAGAGATGTCCCCAAATATTTTAAATGATTAATGGCCCCCAAAGAACACAGCAGTGGAATTGCATTGTCACAGGAGAACCATGTGTTATCAGGGACTGTGATGACCTCTGGGACCCACCATGCCAGATATGTTAACTCCATTCAAACATACCTTCGCACACCCATCTCAGTGGTTTACTCTCAGGGCCGGCGAAAGCCAAAGGAATCTCCATTTAGTAGGTACAACCCTGACTAAGAAGTTGGGCTGTGGAAAGATGATGTGAATAATGGCTTGTCAGTATCACAGCATGATGAAGATTTTACTTTGAACCTCACAGTTGTTTAAAGAGCATAGCAGAGTAAGGTGGCATTGAAGATACAACTTAGAATGGATTTTCTGGGTCCTCCAGTCTTTCTCCCCCTACCTTGTTATTTTCTAAAGATTGATCCAGGGCACCACTACCTCTGTATATTTTCACCCTGGCACTTCCGTTCCCATTTTCTGATATACTGTTTTCCAAATTACTCATCAATATGCCAATGGCTGCTTATTTTATACCCATCTCTCCATGTTCACACCACACTGTAAGCTCAACTTCCCCACGGCCTGGGACTGTGCCTGACACAAAGTACGTGCTCAGAGCAATGTCCTCCTGGTGATTCAGGTACACTCCAAAACTGAGAAAAATGGAGCTGATCTGCAAATCTGAAGTAAGTTTTCATTTTCACCAGCTGTATTTATTCGTTTCAAGTGAGTAAGATGGAAAGTTAGGTGAGTGCAATATAAGCTAAGAACAATAAGATTAATTGGTTTTAATTATAAGTAGCATTGTTATTTTTTTGTTTGTTTTTTGCTTTCCCTGTAGGTCAGAGGCCAGAGGAAAAGTTACTTCCCAGGGACAGGGATAAGCTGGGTCTGAGCATAACGACTTCTGTTCAGAGAGGGCCGTATGGAGCAGGAAGAAGGCTTTACATTGGAGAAACTTGACAAACATAACCTCAGCCACGAGATCAAGGTCGACATCAACAAATGAGGCAGGTTGATGGAATGTCCCTTGATATAAAGTGATCCCTAAAGACCCCTAATTCCAGTCTAATCATGAGAAAAACATGAGACAAATCCCAATGGAGAAACAGTCCACAAAATACCTGACTCAGAAGAGGTGAGGTCACCAAAAACAAGGATAGTCCAAGAAAACTGTCAGAGCCATGAGAAGCCCATAAAGACATGTTAGCTAAATGAAAGGTGGATCTCATCTGGGATGAGATCCTGGAACAAAAAAGGTAACATTAGGTAAAAACTAAGGAAATCCGAATCAAGTGTGGGCTTCAGTTAGTAATAGGTATCAACATGGGTTCATTCATTGTGGCAAATATACCTCTTGTCTGTCTCATGTTACTAAGAAGGGAAACTGAATGTGAGGTGCATGGGAACTCAGTGCTATCTTTGCCATTTTTCTGTAAGTTTAAAAGTGTTCTAAAACAATAAAGTATATTATTAAAAAGAAAGTAAACATTATTGTTTTGTCTTATATAGCACCTTGCCAGAATCTAACTAGTGGTGTAAGGAATAAGGGAGAAAAAGCTCAGGGTGAGCTTCTGCCTCCAAGGTGAACCTCCTGTTCCAAACTTCAGGAACAAGAAAGCTGGAGGCAAGTGGAAAGCTCTCTCTGATCTTGCCCACAAACACTGAGGGATGGAGGCCCAGGAAAAATCCCGAGGGGTTCCCACGAGCCCCAGCTCACTGAATAGGAGGAAGAACAATGGGCATTGTTGCTGTAGGGGCTGCCACCTAGTCACTGGGGTAACACCTTCATAGAAGAAGGTCATGCCATAGCCAGTGATGCCAACAGATGGTCGTGCAGACTGGCCTTCCCCGGGGGTCACTCTCAGGCTACTGGGACTACCCTCTTTCAAAGTGGTGCTCCACAGAAAATCCCTTTCCACCTTTATGAAGGTGTTAGGTTTGAGCCCCAGAGTTATACCATCTCACTCACCAGTGGGACGTCAAATTGGGCCATTTAACAATTGAATTATTTAATCATAAATAATATATCATACTTGCTATATGCCAGGAACTATTTTAAACACGTGGCAAATACTAACACAATTTACCCTCCTAACAGCCCCACCAAGTAGATATGCTCATTATTATTATACTTATTTACTGAGAAGGAAACTGAGCCATGGGGGTGCTGAATACCTTGCCCAGTGTTACACCACTAATAGGTGGGGCCCACCTTGAACTCAAGCAAGTCCGACTCCAGAGTCCTTGCATGTGACCAGTAGGTTATACTGTCACTAACTAAAGCTGCGACATCAAGCTCACAAAGACACAAAGGAAGAGGTAGCGTGAGGTGGGCTTCAACCTGGACTCACCATCCAGACTTTTCGAGGAAGAGGAGAAAGCAAACTCCTCCTCCAGGGCTACCTGCATCTGCTCTCCCCTGGTGGCTGAAAACCACGTGGTCTCCTGAACACCTGCTAGCAGACAGCTGCTGCTATCACATAAATACTGTTCGACACCTGCTCATTGGAAGAACAAAACCTAATTACCTGGCCTTGTTCTCCTGGCATTTACCCTAGACACCAACCAGGTCTAGACCCAGAAGAAGGGATCTTTCTTGGGACAGTGGTTAAAAAATCTTCCCCTTTCTGATGTGGCATTGAAACTTCAGACTGGGACTAATTTATTTTTCATTGTCCTTTGAAATCCTCCTGTGACCTTTACCCTAGATGAAAGACATTAGCAGAAGTGTTGAAACAAATTTTCAAATCACATGGCCAGGTAAGTAGATGTTCCAGACCAGTGCAGGCAAATCATTTGGAGATTATGTTAAAATGCAGATTCTGACTCACCAGCTCTGAGGGTGGACTAGAGATACTGCATTTCTAGCAAGATGCTGCTGGTCTAAGACCGCCCTCTGAGCAGCATTTGTCTCCCTCCCAGAAAAAGTAAGAGTTTTGGCAAAGGAAAACAGGATGTTCAATCCCAGATGGTCTCCTTTCCTGAATCATATTTCAAGTCAAGTTTTCCTTTTCCAAAGCTGATTGCGGGCATGAGATAGTCGTATTGACCAAAGGATAGTGGAAGGCAATAAATATGAGTTTGTATTTACATTATCAACATGTCCCCTGTCCTCGGGCTTCGGATGTGGTGATTGAGCACTATACCTGGGGGACTCCAATGTCCGGCAGGTTTCAGTCCAGAAACCCGTCTTGGAGGAGTAAGATCAGTCATCTACTCACTAATGGAAGAGGACACAGGGTGCAGAGGTGAAGGGAGACTGACAGGCACTGGGGAATGATTCTGGGCCAGGCACTCTGGTTTGGGTTAACTCTTCCATTTTCTAAAGCAGTCAAGGGGTAGATGTTGGAATTTATGCACATGCAAGAACGTGGGCTGAGGGGCAATGGCACCACCTACATGTGGAAAAATCCCATCTGGATCTGCTTCAAGACTCAAGCACCAGTCTGCCCACCGCCTTCTTGGGAAAGGCACACGGAGCTGCTTGGGAAGAAGCAGGGACCGGAAGGGACCACTGGATAAGGAATTTGGCAAACAATCTGCAGAGAATACCAGGACCAGACCTGTCCGGAGTGGGTCAAGAGGCAGGGAAAGGACTCTAGAATATTTGGGGAGGAGCATTAATGTGGAAGGAACTATGTTTTGTTTGGTCTCACTTATGTAGTTTAAGGCGTGGGAAAGGGTGGGCTCAGTAGGCCTGGGCTGCCCAAACACTACACATTCCAAAGAGAAAGGTCTGGCCCTTGACTGGCTCCAGAGGGAATGAACTCTAAGCTCTTGGAATATCCTGATTGATCAATGTCTTTGTTTACTTGACTTACTTGGGCCACACTAGATACTTCGTGCTAATAGTGTGATTTATAGTGGCAGCCTGGTCCATGCGGAATCCGTTTGACTTCCAGGGGGCTGAAGGGTGAGCAATGGTCATCTATATGGGTGCTTTGTGCCCATACAACTTACCTCCCCTGTTTCTGGACACTGGAGTTCCGTTGTCACATAGCATTGTTGAGAGCTATGGGTGCTGTCTGCACAAAGGTATGGGGAGAGGACAGCTGGAAGCTTGTGACTTGTCTCTCCTCATCTCTGCCCTATGCACCTTTTACCTTGGCCAGCTTTATGCTGAGCCCTTTCAGGGTAGCAAACCACACCCCAGAGCATAACCACCTTTTTGAGTTCTGTCACTCCTCCTAGCAAACCATGGAGTCTAGGGCAGTTTTGTGGACCCCCAGTAACACTCACAGAAGAATTTAACACCACCACTGAGGACTAGCTGCAGTGGGTGGACTGGGGAAGACTTCAGATCAGTATTTATTAAGCACTTACTACACACCACACACTACTTATCACCGGGATAAGAAGATGAGGGTCAGAATCCCTGCCCTTCAAGACCACCCATCTCCTGAGGAGGTCCCAGGAAAACACTAGTTCCAGTTGGAAGTGCTGAGTGCCATGAGAGACATGGCAGGGCACTGTGGGCTGGGAGAAGAGGACATAGCAGAATGGACAATCAGAAAAGGGGGGCTTCCTATAGGGGAGTGACCCTCTGTGGGCCACCCTGGTATTTGGGGACCTTGGTCCAGTTCCTGGAGCTGCCTTTTTCCAGTTATTTACCAGCTCTCATAGTGGGGACTTTCCTGTTTGGAGGCACAGGTGCCAAGGGGAGGAAGGGCGGGTGCATCAAAGCCAGCGGACTGAACCATCCATTAGGCACACAAATCAAAGTTGTGCTTTGTTGAAGAGGACTAGCCTGCTCATCATCTGTGGCTCACCCCAGGCTGTCCACATGGCGTGTAGGCACATCGCTCAGGAAGCCACTGGCACCTCCATCCACCGCTGCCACACAAATTCATAGGACCGGGTGGGAGTCGCATCCCCACCCTGGCCAGGCAGGAGATCCTCCATCTCACCTGCTGGAAGGTCTTACTCATTTTAAGATGTGAGGGTTTCCATTTCTTTCTCTTTCAAGGGACATTACTGCCGAGGAGGGGAGGGGACCCTTAGATTCCTGGTCTCCCATGCCTTCGAGTTCTTCTCCACTGTTAAACCTTCCCCATCACCCATTCTAGAAGGCACTTACCTTTGACTTGCCATGACTTTTAATACATTTTGTTGTTTATTTCCATTGCTTCCAGAATGCTTCTTCTTCTTCTTTTTTTTTAAATTTCTACTGCTTGGATTAATGTTCCTATTACAGACTAACTCCAGATAGGCCTTCTAGTATGATGGCCAACACTGCACATGTCTTTCAATAGAGGCTCACTGCTGTCATGATCAAACAGGCACACATCCACTTGGCCACTTTTCAAATGGGCCACAGAGATGGAGCAACTACCTTTTGTTCAGGGATGCTCTCTGTCTCCCTGGTACATGGCCCTAATGGATATCCCTCCTTTGTTTTTTGAGCACCGAGACCTCTTTTCATGTTTGCAGAACTGTCTGCTCTATAAATCTTGGTTGGGGTGCAGAGCCCTCCACCTAACAGAGAAGCTCAATGTTCTAGGTCTATCCCCCTTGGACTGTGCACCACCCAGATTTGGAAAGAAGCAGGGACCAGGGGTTCATCCTGGTGAAGGCCGTGGCAGAGCACATAGGGTCTCCAGGCCAGCATCAGTCATCTGCAGTGTCCAGACTCCAGCAGCGGCACTGGGGGTCCAGACAGGGCTGAGCTGTGGTGCTGACCACCTAGGTGATCATTTCTTCTTGCCTGCGCTGCTGCCTTCTTGACCTGTCTCTTGTTAGTAAGTCACTTTTGCACTGAGAGCCAGTTTCTCTCCCTTGAAACAAGAGATGCAGACTGACGCATACTGCCCTTTACAAAGCACGTGCCCCTTTTTTCCCCTACCTATTCCACCCACCTGTGAGACAGAAACATTTAGAAGGTATATGGGTGGCCTTGGCCAGGTGGCTCCATTGGTTGGAGTTTCATCCTGTACACCAAAAGGTGTGGGTTCCATTCCCAATCAGGACGCATATTTGGTTGAGGTTTGATCTCTGGTTGGGGTGCGAACAGGGAGTAACTGATTGATGTTTATCACATTGATGTTTCTCTCTCCCCTTCCTCTTTCTCTTTCTCTCCCTCTCTCTCTTGAAAATCAATAAGCATATCCTCAAGTGAGGATGGATGGATAGATAAATAAAATGCATGTGGGTGGAAAGGAACTGTGTGATTCTAAGTTAGGGCCAGAGATGGGTAAGATGTAAGAGAAATTTCTCACCTTGTTGATAGCTAGGAAACAGGTTGAAGGGTCAGAATGAAACCAGTAATTCCAGCATCTTATAAAGTCTCTAAAAAATAAGTTGGTAATGTCAGGATTGGAGACAAACAGCAGTTGTTTCCTTCTTTTCTCTTCTGAATCCCTCTCCATGTTTTCTTCACCCAACTCTAAAAGCACGTTCCTTTAGCTAACACATGCTTGAGATGTTTGCCATCTATTTCCTTCAAGATTAGTTTTTGGTCTGTTATATCCATTTTTCCCCCTACACAAAATCTAAGAGGACAATATTGCCCTCTGTCACTATTTTTTTTTGTCATCTGTGCCTCCCCTGTGCCCCCAAGCAGACACAGTTGCTTAAAACACACAACAGGATCTTCTTTATTTAATTGTTTAATCAGTTTACATTCCACAACTGACAGGTTATTTATCTTTATTTTTTCCATGAACAAGTCATTTAATTAATTACCAGACACTTTGTTTTTTTCTTTGCTCGATGGAAATACAGTATTTCTGCCAATTTGAAAAAGAAAATTGCACGATGCAGTCAGTGTCAGTGAAGTCCCCAGGTGCTCTCTGCTTCCTCAGTCCTGGCAAAGTCACAGGAACCTGGCAATTTCCCTTTTCACCCCACCCACCCCACCCATTTCCCCGTGAAATTTACCTCTAAGGATAGCACAATATTTTCAAGATCTGGTTGGGATCACCTTTCATGTAATTAATTCATTATGAGAAGGAACAGACAGTACAGGAGATCTGATAAGATGTAGCATTCTTGTTAAGATTAAACAACACATTTATTCACATCGTATCAGAACACATGAACATAATATTTAATCTTATTTTAGCACCAATAGCCACAGGAATTGCTACCTCGAGGGAAGAGGCGTGTTGGGATCCTGCAGTACACGCCACTCCTTGTCTGACCAACCGAAAAGCACTATGCAAATTAAAGGTAAATACATTTATATTGACTGAGCAGTATCTGGTGGACCATAAACTCTCCAGGTGTTGTGAGAGTTTTGTCGGCTACAGTCCCTGTCTAATGACCATATATAAAACACCAAATCGGCTCATTTTCTTTTGCTCAGTAACGCAAGGCTCAGGATGTTAGACTGTATATTAAATGAGTCAAACCTTGTCATATTGGCTCTTTGAAAGGCTTTGAGAATGAGGGGTTGCTTGCTTACATTTGATTCTGTTCTCTGCACTAAGATCTTGCAACTTGTCTTTTTCCCCTGAAACAAAAGAGGTTTCTTTAAATATAAGGAAGGTCCCAGGCAGGGAAGAGATAGGCAACAGTGGACTGAGTGCCAGGGCAAAGGACAGAGCTCCTCACTGCCACCTTCTAGGAGACCCAGTCTGCCTGTGGCCACCACTCTTCCCAGCATGTCTCCTTCTAGCATTTGATTTTAAGATACAAGTTTGACAAAAGTAAGGATTGAGCAAACAGCTCCAAATATTGGTGAGATGTTATTAGCAGGCGAGTGGCCCGGATGACAAAAGACTGTAAAAGTCTTTATTCTTGACAAAGAAAGACCCATTTGCCCCGCCTCCTGTCCCCACACCCACTGCTGTAAGACAATGGGAACCTGGCTCAGGGAGAAGCGGATGCTTCTGTAGCTGAACAAAGTGACCTGCTTTGGCCTCTAGGACCTTGACGGGATCACTGGGGCTATGCCCAGGGGCAGTGCAGATACCCTTCTGGGAAGTTGTGATATGTATTTGATAGGCATTGGTCTCCTCTAACTAAGAAGACAGAGCAAGACTTCCAGAAGCCAGGGTAGCAGCCTGAACAACGCTCATGCTCCTTCTGCCCTGGGCCAACACTGACCTCTAGCCTCTGTCAGATGGGAGAGCTGAGTGACTCATGGGTGAGGAGGATCGGATCCCCTTCTGTCTGTGACAAAGTCTCAATCTTTGCTGTCCTTTATGGGAGCAGAGAGCCACATGGGGTTTAGTGAGCTCTAGAAACGTGGCTGATCCGAATCAAGATGTTTTCTAAGAAGAAAATTCACATTGGATTTCAAAGACTTCACTCAAAAAAAAACCAAAAAAAAAAAAAAAAAAAAAAAACCCACACTTTGGTAATTTTTTATATTGATTCCGTGTTAAAATAATATAGTTTTTGACATGTTGGGTTGAAGTCTGTTAAAATGAATTTCACCTTTTTCTCTGGACACTGAAAAATGGGGCTCCTGCTTTTATCCCCACTTGAATGATATTTAAAATTGCATTTGTAGCTCATGTGGCATCTCTGTTGGACAGCACTGGTTTCAATTGCCTTCTAGGTCTCAGTGATGATCATGGTGGATCTTCAGAGAAGAGGCAGGTTTGGAAAGAAGGGGCCAAGCCTAGTGTAAGCCCTGCTGCTGGGGCAGCTAGTCTTCTGAGTCCTGGGGGGAGGCAGCTCTTTGTGTTCTAAGATCACCCCTCTGCTCCTTTTTCCTACGTCCTCTTATTTCAGGGTGCCCTGATGCCCCCAGCCTGGACCCCACCACCTGCCAGGGATTTCTTCATTCTGACGTGGCAGCCTCCCTTAGCCAGACTCCTGGTTCCTGATACCAAGAGCCAGATCTGCCTAGTGAGTCACAGATGACCAAGCAATTCACATGCATCATGCCTTTTGACAACCTCTCTCCTACAGTAGCCCAGCACAGCTCTGTTAGTCAGGAACAGCAGTAAAATGAGATCGTCCATAGGTGGCAAGGGGGAAGGCATCTGAGAATGAAAGGTAGATCGAAGGCTTTGAACTCTGAGCACAGACTGGCCATGAGCTTGAGGTGACCGGCTGAGGACTGTAAGTGGGGCAAGAAAAGCTGGTAAGAGCTTGCCAGGTGCACATCCGGGATGCAAGTACACGCCAGCATGGGCCCAAAGCCTCTCTAAAAATAGCAGCAGAATGGCCAGGGAGCCATGGGGCCCCAGCAGCCCTGGAAGCTCCCTGCTCCCCTTTGGTTGGGAGGACATGGAGACTTGGTGAGGTAACAAGATGTACCTGGGGCCTTGAGCAAGCCAGTGACAAAGCTGCTCACGTGACCCCAGGATCGGGTCTCTGCGCCGACCTTCGCCATCACCTCTACCTTTCAGACTTGGATGACTTGCTTTCACTTTCAGAAGAAAAATATTTTACTTTAAAGGCAAAAACCTTTAGAACAGAGAGTTACAAGCATACATTGTGACTGTCTGAGAAACCACCAGAAAATTGTCCTATGCCAATGGCTTCCCTCCTTCCGAATCTCACTCTGTCAGGATTTGGGGGCAATTCTTGTCAGTCCCCTGAAAACTGAAGGCTACACTGATGCCTTAGTTTAGTCTCAAGTCCCTCTCCCTTGTGTTCAGTTCCTACTTTTATTTGTACATTGTTACAGAGTCTTGAATAGCAAAAGTCACACTACAGGTGGAAACAGGAAAGGAGGATAAGAAGGAGTTCATAGAGGCATCTCATGATATCTCTATGAGAAAGGCATCAGCACATTCACAACAACAGGGACACCCTGATACATCCAGGCTGGAAGGGGTCTACAGGCACCTGGGAAAGAGAGAGAGAGAAGCGTAAGCAAAGGGAGAAATGGGATATGGGAGGGACAGAGAGACACAGAGCTCGCTCCCCAAGGAGCAACGCCAAGCCCCAGGAAATTAAGAGCAGTTGCGTGATTGTTGAGGTGTCTGTCAAAGGGAAGCCGGATTTGAGCTTGGGCTGTGCACTCTCTGAGTTTATTCCCGGGTTTCTGCTCAACAGTGAGCAAGCACCTGCTACAGGTGGTGGCTCCCCTGTCTCTAGAGAAGGTCACCCTAACACCAACATCTCAGTTGCCTGCAGAGCAGACCCTTCTGAAGTACTTCTTCCTTTGTGTAGATCCTAGGGTTCACTTTTCTGCAAACAGGATCACACCCGGAATGCTCCCTCCGAAGAAATTCCTAAGCACCTGTAGATGCCTCATGATGCCATCGGCTGCACCCACCACCCACCAACAAGGAAAAGGCCCCTATTCCTTGAAACTTGTTCCCATTTAAAACTGAATGAGCCATTAAAATGTTTCAGAATCTGATCTTCTCCCACCACTTGGGCTTGTACAGCTAGAAACGATATTAGGAGGATGGTGAAGAAAAAAATAATTAAGGTGTTGACCACATGCCTTGGTTAATAGTTAACTGATTTAGCTCTTATATGCTATTTGTCCCAGAGGGTTACCCACCCACAACCCCTGGAAATAAATAAGAGGGAGTCAGGGTACCCTTTGCAAAACTGGCTTTGGACAAAAGGAACAAAGCCTAGGAATGAGTCGATTAGGGAGCCAACTTCTCTGAGGGACCTGAATGATGGAATAAAATCCAAGATGACCTATCACTCTGGATTATCCTTTCAGCCCTGAGTGGGGACTTGGCTGCCACAGGATAATTTGAATGGTGCATAATTTATGTGGCACTTCATATTTGCAAATCACTTTGCAATTTCCTTGTCACCTTTAATATACCAGGAGGTAAAGTGTTATCACTCTCCTCATTCTGTGGATGAGGAGGTTCAAGTATGGAAAAGACACAGTGCCCAGAGTCAGATTGTGTTAGTGCAGAGCTGAATGAAGTTTATAGTAAACAAGTGGTACTTAATTACTGAGTTACTGTAGCTCAGGTGCTCTTACACCTGTGATTAGAATGAAATGGCACTAAGAAAGAAGGAAAGAAAAAGAGAAAGAAGAAAAGGAAGGAAGGAAGGAAGGAAGAGAAAGGAAAGGAAAGGAGAAGAGGAGAAAAGAAAAAAGAAAAGAAAATCCCAAATGCAGGAAACTTTAGGTCTGTTCCAAGGCTGCCACTATGTTCTGGTACTGAGCTTATTCAAAGGCCTTTTTGCTGCCTTTGAGGGCAGAGCCCTGTGCTCTTGCCACCACGAACACGGACAAGGTCAACTCCATAAAGAAGGTCACTGTGGTTCCATGACCCAGAATGCTCCTAGCCCCAATGTCCAAACCAGAAACCATCACTGACCAGGAAATGTTGAGGCTAGGATTTGTAAAGCCTCAATGAACAAGTGTTATTTAGGGAAAAAAATCAAGTAGCTAATAATAATGTAGTCTAAGAACTCACAATAATGTTTAAGAAGCATTTTTGCACCATGGTTGGCATCAGTGGAAAGGGCAAACACAGCCCACCACGATGGCTGCTGGGAGGGACCCCAGAATCTTTTGTGTCCATTAGCTCAGTGGGGCTTGTTTACATATCTGCCCCACTGAAGGCAGATGTTATACACCAGCTGGAAGACAGCATGGAAGCCCACCTGGCCAGCATGCAGAGTACTTTCAATCTGTAATGAAATCACCCCTCACTATGACTCATCCTATTTCCCTGGAATGAACTACACGTGTCCGCTGGGATGGGTAGCCTCCGGGGCAGAGGGAACATTTTCTGAAATTTGGCTTCACCTTAGCTATGAGGATCAACAACCAAGCATCCCATAGAAACTATACTGAAGGTGACCAGATACTTCCCATTCGCTCTCCCCAGATACTTGAAAATCAGTGAATTAGTGCTTTCAGAATGAGCCAGGTGAAGACAGTGTCAACTCTAGATATCTCTGGGTGATGTACTTGATTTCATCATCCTGAATCTGATGCAGGAGGGCAGCTTCAAAGACCAAAGCAGCACTAACTCTGCACAAATAAAGGTGGGTAAATATTAATGTGTAGGGTCCAGCCTCAGAGTCTGTAAGGAATACCTTTGTCCTTCATCCCCAATAAGAGAATGTACTAACATGGCACCAGGGCCCATGGTGGGTACTGTTATATGGCAGGAGGTCTTGACTGAGTGGAGTTGTCAAGTCTTTGTGACTTCACGATCCCTGAAGTTGAAAGGGTAGAGTTGCTGAAAGGCTGGTGCTTGTGGGAGGGTTGCAGTTGGAACAGGTACATTTTAATTGAAAAAAAATATTTTGGTGCCTTGGAGCCACAGACCTCCTTATAAAACCTATAGCCACAACAAACAGGGGAGGGGCTGCTGAAGGGTAGGAGCCTCTCTGGAGACAAATTTCTAACTATTTTAATTGACCAACATAAATGCAGAAGGAAAGAAGAAGTGAGTGGAGAGAGGGAAAGGAAATAGAAGAAATCATATCTCCCAAAATGGGGAGAGAAAGAAATAGGATGTCTTTCCAGACACACAGAACCCCCACTTGCCTGCATCCTCAATCTCATAGAGCATGGAAGGAAATCAAAGCTGAAGCAATCCTTTGGCATGGAGCTCAAACACACATATAGGTTCACAGATCTTGCACGTACACATGTATGGAATTTGAACTTGACCTGGCATTGGGGTTGGTGGATTTGGCGAGGTTGCTGACCCTTAGTCCCTCAGAAGGTTGGGTTCTACTTTGATATGGAGTTGGCAGAATCTGACTTCAAGTCCTGTGGTTGCTTCCTTCCTCTTCCTCCTCTTATTACTCAACCACCTCACATCATGAACCTTCAGCAATTGCTTGGAGCAGCATGCTTAGAGCTGACCACCAGCTCCTCCTATGCTGGAAGAATCAAGGTCACCTGGGAAGTTCTCCCATTGGCTGGGACTTGCTGTCTGTAAGGGCTTCCATCCTGGCCCCATGGCTGGGCATTTTCAGGGTCCCAAGCAGGATCAGACCCTGGTGTGTGTGTGTGTGTGTGTGTGTGTGTGTGTGTGTGCGTGCACACATGTGTATGTACCTACTTGGCCCCATTACCAGAAGAAAGCAGCTCAAGGCTCCTACCTTGCTGATGGCGACTTGAGCTCAGATAGTTTACGTCTTTCTCAGCAGTCCTCCTAACATATCAGGAAGGTTTCAAAGGGATGCAGTAAGCTGTGTTAATGGTCTAGCATAAAGATTAGTACTTGGAGAGGGTGGGTGATATATTTAGGGCAAGCATGGCACAATAACAAGAGGGCATAAACAATGAGAGATCTGTGAGGCAGTGTCCTCAGACATGGTTACTAAAGAAAAGGTTAAATGATTGCTAGCAAATTACCCCATTTAGAATTCTTTCCCTACTTTCCTGCCATTGGATAACAGCTGGGGTTTGAATCGGGTCACACACGAGCACTCTGCAACTATAGGACACCTGTGGACACCCACTTCTCTCTGCTTGGTGGAGCCCATTCAAGACGCTCGGAAGGAAGACAAAGGCCTCTCAATCTGAGATACTTCTCACTTTTCCTCAAGCCCGAGTATATGCCCTTCCCCTTAAGAGGGAAATCTCACTTTTTAAAAAACAGTCCCCTGTACAATCGAAAACTGGGTTTTCCTGGAAATGACCTCCCTTCTTATAGATCAAAGCCTCTGTTGGAGAAATCATCCTTAGGAGCTGCATGGGAAGGTAACAGCATTTCCTGTTTTCCCCCCTTCCCTTCATCGCCCAGCACACCCTGACACAGGGTGAAGCCTTGGAGAGGACAGCCTCACCTGCTGTGTCTAGGTCCCTAGTGGCGCGAACGTACACAAAATGCAACAGAGGGCTGCACATGCAGAGACCCACATTCAGGCCCATTCATGCATGCCAGGCATCCTCTCTGAAGTGAGCAGAGGAGGAGACCGCAGGACTAGCAGCCAGGTGGATGGGAGTGGCAGACGCCAAGTGGCTAGGAGGTGGGAAAAGGTGGACATGGGAGGAAGAGGAATGAAACAGAGTGCATGGATGGGAAGAAAGGCTACTGAGTGGTTGGCAAAGTTCCCAAAGCATTTTTGTTTCTGAAGCAACTGGATTCTCAGCTCTGTGGCTGACCTGCAGCTCGAGAGTTCTGGACTCTCTCCTGCCTCAGCAGGGCTGCTCAGCCCCAGCAGGGTCACTGAGGTGGCTATCAGTGGCTCCTACCCTTACAGCTTCTATACCTTGCTGGATGGCTCTGCAGCTGCGTCACCTGTAGCATGCCAGTGTGTTTGAATGAGCTGAGACACCGGGCTGGACTTATGCCACCTCGGTTTGGGTATTAGCCACCAGGACGGGTATTTGGGATTCATGGCCTTGACTATCAAGAGAGGAAGGAAGAGGATGGGAAGAGTCAAGAGTTCTCCATTAATTTACAGAACGTCATACAAACTTGAGCCCAGGGGACATGGAGGTGCTCTCTTTGCACATGACCCATTTTCTTTCATCTGTTCAGAAGTTGCCTCTAGGGGAAGGGATGGATGTCCAGTGACGAAGGACAGTTTCCAGGATGGGGAGGGAAAGGTCTCGGTGGGTGGATGGACTTGTACAACAGCAGCAGAGGCCACTCCCTTCTCCCTCCTGAACCGGGTCCTCCCTCTTCGCACATGGCTTGTGTGCCCAGCTGTGTAGAAAACTTCTGAAATTAGAGGGCTAAATCCTGTGGTGGCCCAGAACTGTCATGTGAAGAACCACAGGATCCTCTGCCTGGTGGTTTGGTTCTGCCCTCTGGGAATTTCAGCTGCACTCAAAATAATAGAGAAATTTAACACAAATGATAAACCCTATGCTCAGAAAACATCCACCACATGCACACTCCAGAGATCAGAAGCTGCAGAAGTGGTACCCACATGGGCCTGCCCCTCATTTTCTTTCTGGTCTTGGGGCCTTCTCCATGCTGGGCCCTGAAACCAGCCTAGTGGAGAGAGAGACACAGTCATGATGCAGTATTTCCATTTTAAAAGGTGAAAAGGAAAAAGGGAAACCACCCAAAATAGTTACACACACACACACACACACACACACACACCACTCCAAGGCTCTGATCTGCCCAGGGGGTACAGGAGGGGCTGGGGGCAGGGTGGCCTCGTGTTGAATTCAGTGTAAGGCAGCTGGAAGGTAAGACTGGGTTTTCTGAGCATCCACTGATGCGTCCTTTTATTGATGCAGGTCTTGCCTCTCAGCAGGCTGTTCTCTCCCCTTTTCCTCCTCCTAAACCTGGTCCAAACGTTCGGTGGCAAAGAGAAAACTTTCTTCGCACTTTATTTTCTCCTCTGCTTCTTGAGTGTGGCCCATGTGCCAGGAAGGGAACTGGAACAGGAAGAGCAGGAGAAGGAGCGGTTCCACCACCACCTCCCAAGTTTGGTGACAGTCCATGAATGAGTGCGCTGCCTCTCAGCGATGTGATTGGTGCTGGGGTGATGGCCCAGTGGGTGGCACTTCCTTCTCCACACAGGGCTGCTCCAGCCCACTGGCGCTGTCCCTTTCCAGCCTGTCACCCTTGTCCTCGTGAATGACGAGGACCAGGGTGCTGTCGTTAGTGGGGATGTTTGCTGTGTCTTCAAGGAACCATGGAGCCAAAAGGTAAGAACTGGTGGAAGAGCCATGTGGTGGGGACACCTTCCCCATCTCGGAGATGAGGCAACAAAGACAAAGTCCGACAGGATGCGGATGCCTGAGCCAACTCCTTTCTCCTTGGCACTAGCATCATCTGGATTTAGTTTTGTTTTATATATGTATATTATATATATTTATATATTACATATATATATATATATATATATATATATATATATATATATATATGTTTTTTAGCACACTGTCCCATTCTCGGGTCTGGATTTAGGGCAGTTGGTCCTCGGGACAGGTTGGACAGAAGGGGCCAAGGTACAGAAGAACCCCGAGATGAGTGTGAGGCCCAGGCCCCCCCAGGCACAGAACATGGACCATCCGTAGCCATGGCTGATGTCATCAGGGAGTCCGTACAGGTAGCGAGGGTAGCGTGACAGCTCAAAGTTGATCCCAGCCACACAGGTGCACAGTGATATAATGCAGAAGGTTCCTGAAGGACAAGGGGAGAAATAGGGAGGGTGGGGGAAGAGAGGAGGAAAGGGAAGAGGAAAGGGAGAGAAAGAGAGAAATGAGGTTTATTACAGGTCCACTATTTTTGAGTAAGAGAAAAGCTCAGGTCAGAGGAACCAGCTAACAGGTTCAATATCTGGAGACATTCACAGAGAGGAGACTGTATTATGGGATTGAGGCTTTCCTCTTCTCCAACATCGTCCAGTCCTGGACAAACTCACTAGGGAAGTACCCACTCTGGGAAAATACTAAATAAATACTCATGTATTTATGTGAGACAGAGAGCTTTCATTTCATTTTTCTAAAGTACTTAAAAACTCATAGTCTTATTTTGGAGACACAGAAAACATCCCATTTGCTACTTCTTTAAAGAGACAAACATGTCTTTATTCTTTTCTCTCTGTAGATCATATTTTACTATATACTGGGTTTTCCTTCAATCCATTCACCAACTGGTCCGCCACTTCTGGGAACTGCTTTCCCGTTTTCTGTAGGACAACGTTTCCCCAGGCATCCTCCCCAGCGCACTCTCCTGACAAGAGATGGACTCTTTTACAAACTGGAGCAGAATCAACCTCCACTTCTCCCCACGAAGCTTCATAATCCAGGTTGCATACATTAAATTTTCTAATCTAATCTTACGAGGCATTGCACAAACTTACTTCATGTTAGGACCTTCTCATTAAAAAAAAAAAAAAAAAAAAAGGAATATTTCCATTCACCGATGAGAAGACTGCTATGAGAGACAGAATGTTATAAAGTGCTATAGAATCACACACCCACTTTTAATCAAGAGGGCTATTTGGTGTACCTAAAATGAATTCCAGAGTTTTTCTCAGTATTATCTGGGTCTTGTGCTTCTTCAGTCGCTACTGATGGGAGCAATGGCCTAAAGAAGTATGAGTAGTTTGGGAAGTCTGGTTTGGGTCCATGGAAGAAAGAGGGAGAGGGCTATTTTTTAGGGGTCAGGAACAAGAGAGGTGCATTACGTTTATATCTATTTTTTTATAAAGATTTTATTTATTATTTTTAGAGAGAGAGGAAGGGAGAGAGGCAGAGAGGGAGAGAGACATCAATATAGTTGCCTTTCACCTGCCTCCAGCTATGGATCTGGCTGGAGACCTGGCTTGCCACCTGATTATGTGCCCTGGCTGGGAATTGAACCAGCAACCTTTGGGTTCACTGGCAGGCACCCTATCTACTGTGCCACCAGCCAGGTATGTTTACATCTATTGAAGGCCTCTTGCCTCCTGATGGCCAAGTTTCTTCCAGCCCTCAGGCCCATGAACTTGCAATTTCAATGGCCATAGTGACATTCATCACCCCACACTAGTAAGTGTTGCATGCTGGGAACTGTGCTAAGTACTTCACAGGTCCTGAGGCTTTAATCCTTGAAACAAACCTATAAAGCAGGTTATATTATTATCACCATTTTATGGATTGAGGAACTTGCCGCCCAAAGAGCTTAAACCATTTGCCTATGATCACCCAGCTAGAAAGGGGTAGTGCCAGGGTACAAACTGAGGCAGGCCAGTTCCAGGCTTTGCAGTCTTATCCTCTGTGCTATTTAAGATGCTTTCATGCACGGTGGGATCCTTCCTAGGTCCTCTCTGCTGTACCCTGGGTTCAAGATGAATTTCATGTTGATCTGTCTGGGGTCAGATAGTCTGAGGTCCCAGAGGGCATGTTGAAGCTGACTGCCTTCACTCCCACATTACCAGGTTTCATAGGTCTGGGTATGGCTTGAGAATCTGTATCTCAATCAGCCAATTTCCCAGCTAATGCTGATGCTGCAGGTCCAATGACCACCCTTTGAAGACACTGAGTTAGAGAAAGGTTTTACTGGATAAGGATGAATCTTAGTGGTCCAAGGTTCAGATCACAGAGGAAAAAATATAAATGGTGAACAAATGTGAAAAATGCTCAATTTTACCAACAACCAGAGAAATAAAAATTAAAAGCATCATCACAGAGTGTCATCTATCAAGTTAGCACAATTTAAAAAAAAAATTTTAATTTATTTTTGCTTTATTTTGTTCTTGAATGATCAGCTCCAAAACTAGTGAGGGAGCAGTAAAATGGACCATTGTATATGCTGTTGGGGAAGTGATCATGAAAGCACTCATTCCTTGGACCCAGTGACTGCATTTTGGATTAAGAAAATAGTCCTGTCTGGGAATAGAGACTTAGATCTAAGGATTGCCCAGGTGCTGGAGGGTGTACTTGAGGTGTGGCTGTTGGAGCAGAGTGAGCCCCAGATATTGGGGTGAAGGCTGCTCTCTGAGTTGTGAGGTTTGAGCTTTCCTGCCACAGTGTGGTGCCTGCAGGGGCTGAGATGTGTTGGTGTCTCCAATCTGCATTTTCAAAGATGCCAAGTCCTGATGGAGAGGACAGGGCAGAGGTCAGCCAGGCCCCAAGCAATCTGGCAATCCTCAGAGAAAGCGGGAGGGAGCTGTGAGGTGAGAGCAGGGCAGGAGTGAATGAATGACTTTTGAGTGGATGGTTGCTTGGAGAGGCAACTGAAAGCCAGGCATCAGGGATGACCTAGGCACAACTGCTGCAAAAATGGGTGTGCATGTACATGTGCATGTGTGATGTATGCATGTGCATGTGTGTGCATTTGTGCTCAAGTGTGTATATGTGAACATGTATGTGTGTATGTGCTTATATACATGCATGAGTGTGTAGGGATGGCCATGGTGTACAAACATATATGGCACATACAAATCTATGTGTGCATAGGGCAGAGTATGAATCATGTGTTATCATCATCACTTAGCAGCGCATTCTGACAACTGAAATAACAACGCATTTTGACAAACAGTGGGGGAGGTAGGGGACATGGCAGGCAAGGACCCTGTCTGACCCAGCTTCCTGTCCAGTGTGATGAACCTGACTCTCAAACCTACGGATCAGTGGCTAATGGGAGTGTGAAATGGAATTTCCCCATCTGCCCCCTCCTCCAACCAACTCACTGGGGTTCTCTAGGAAGCCAATACATATTTTATCTTACTTCTTTAAATCTTCATTCGAGGATCTATTTATTGACTTGAGAGAAGAAGGGGTGGGGGAAGGAAACAGGGAGGGAGGCGATGGGGAGGAGAGAGACAGACAGACACTCATGGGTTGCCTTTTGTCCATGCCCTGACCGGGGACTGAACCCATAACCTAGGCATGTGCCCTGACCAGGAATGGAACCTGACACCTTTCAGTTTACAGGATGATGCTTCTACCAACAGATCCACACTGCCCAGAGCTCTAATGCAGATTTTAAATGCCTCTGCTGGAAAACATATCTCAATTAAGGGGTGTTAATAGACATGCCATTGGGAATAACAACCTCCTCTCAGTCACCCACAGAACAGTGGTCATTTGGGCAAGTTCAAGGTCCTCCCCTGTCCCACACTGGCAAACCTTCACCTCTGGGGCTAGGTCTTTAGAATCTGCCATCTCATTAATAACTCCCTCCAGCTTGGGGTTTGGGCCTAATTCCACTGGACTCCAAGACTAATTGTAGTCATAGTGTGACGATTCCATGAAAATAGCCCATTTGCAAGAAAGCCTCAAGGTACACCATCATGGGAACCATGCTAGGTTAGAAAAGTCCAACAGACTTCATTAGTTGAAAGTCCACACTTTCGGCAGAAAGGGCTGGTTCTGGAAGGGGCCTGGGACCTCTCTTCAATCCAGCCCTCTGGGCAGCCAGCCTCAAGCCATCAGTTGTCAGTAGGCTGGAATGAGGAATGAATCAAATTACCCTCTCTGTGCCAGGATGCTTGCTTGCCTGGACCCAGAGCTCAGAAGTCCAGTTAGAAGAACTGCATGGCCCCATGTGGCTTGTGCTAATAAGATCCTACACGGAGGGAACAGTGCCCTCCGGACCTGTCTACTGCCCAGTTTGCAAACTCTCTCTGTGAGGGCAAAGGGATGGCCAATGAGTGTAACAAACTATGGCAACAGAAGTGCTTCCTTCTCAGTGTTCAAACACAACCCTTGCTTCCGCAAGGGCCATCCCCACCAAAAGCTGTTTCCACAGTGTCACCTTGCAACCTATGGCCCCACCCTGGCCAGTCCTACCTGCGTGTCCTGTCAGCACCTGTCTGGAGGAGGAAGGCTGTGCGATGTCCCGGGGTTGCTGCCTATCCTCTGTCCCCTGCCCCCACCCCTCCATGCCAGAACCACTGAGGCTCGTTCAAGGGTAGGTAGGAGAAAACAGTCTTTATGCCCAGACCAACTCTGTTCCAACGTCGCACACAGGTTCCTCCTCATCTACCTCCTTCACCTTGCTGCCATTTCTAATTAATGCTTCACTGGCTGCCAAGTATTAAGAGTAGTGTTTCTGCTAGTTTTCACTTATTGGTTATTTGACAGCTTCCTCCTTCTTGGCTATCTCTGCCCTCAGTTTCCACGTTGTCCCCTGATACAAGATTGCTCCCCATTCCCTAGCTGTTCCTCTCTGTCTTTAGTAGGAGGCCTATCAGCCTCCTTTGTCTTTTCAGACCTTGAAAGCCCCCCATGTACTCATTCTGGAACCTACACACTCTCCTCTGACTTGAACTACCACCAGGACATGATAGAGTCATGGGATTATGTGGTATCATTTATTATGTGACTACATGTCTCCAATTGGCAGGGACATGGCATGTTTAAAGTATTCCCTGGCTCTGCAAAGATGTCTGATGCTTTCTCCATAAGCCCCCATTCCCTTAGGGTCCTGACTTCTTTTATTCCTTCAGTCTTACTTCCCTAGAAGGGAGATCAACCAGCCAGCTTGCCTGGGAGTTGGTGGGGGTGGCAGGTGTCTCCCTGGAATATTGGACTTCCGGTCCTAAACTGGAAAGTCCTGGGGGAAGTGGGACACTTAGGTCACCCTCCCCACAGGTCCCCTCACAGCCCTGCTCTCCACTCTTGTGTTTACCAATGACACCCTGATGATGACATAATTCATCCTTTGCTTGCAAGTTGAAGAAAACTTAATGCCTTAACCCAGTGAAAGCACAGAAAAGTGGATCCTTGGAATGTGTCGCTAATGTTCATTAATGTCAGGCTGGGCCCTGGCTGGGTGGCTCAGTTGGTTGGAGCATTGTCCATTACATTAAAAAGTGGTGGGTTTAAGCCCGGGCTGGTATGGCTCAGTGGATTGAGCACCAGCCTGCAAACTCAAGTGTCACTGGTTTGATTCCCAGTCAGGGCATATACCCAGGTTGCAAGCCAGGTCTTCAGGCAGGTTCCCAGCTGGAGGCAGGTGAAAGGCAACCATACATTGATGTTTTTATCCCTTTCTTCCTCCTTCCCATCCCTTCTCTCTAAAAATAATGAATAAAATCTTAAAAAAAAAAAAAAAAAAAAGGTGGTGGGTTCAGTCCTCAGTCAGGGTGCATATGGGAGGCAACTGATCAATGTCTCTCTCATATCAATGTTTCTCTATTTTTCTCCCTTCCTCTCTCTAAAATCAATAATAAAAACATATCCTTGGGTGAGGATTTAAAAAAAATATCAGTCTGAGATGGCATTGTTTTGGGGCAACTAACTCTTTTGCATCCTTGAAATGTCACCAGGGGAACACTCAATCAGCCCCCCACTGAGGGTTCTATCCCAGCCCCACCAAGATCTGTTCAAGGGATGTTTGGAGTTGCTATGTTAACCCCAGTCCAGCCCACTTCTCAGCACCAAGTGCAGGGGTAGAGGACAGACAAGACAGGCTCTCGAGTGGCTGCTGCTTCATCAGCCACCACAGGAAGTGGTGGGGAGACCCCTGTCTCTGCTTCCTGAAGAGACTCAGCAGCTGGGGCAGGACTGTGCCACCCATGGGCCCTGAGGGGAGACAGCATCAGAACTGAGGCCTCAGGTTGGGCGGCAGAAAGGATCTTACTAATTCAAGAAGCCATCTTCTAGGAAACTGAGGCCCACGTGAAGGTTCTCACAGGGATCCAGGGCATATTGTGTACACAGGCATGTGCCCAAATAGCTGCTCCTTCTGTGACCAAGCTGTGCCCATGTCTTTGCTGGAGTATCATTTCTGCATTTCCCTAGGGCAGAAATCCATCTGTGTGACATTTTCCACACTTAGCAAAGAGGAACAATGTGTGCACAGCCCTAACCCTTGCGTGCTGCTTTGTAGCTGTGTGACCAGAGGGCCCCTGTTCTGACCCGAGCCCAACAGGTTGCTGTAAAGCTGTCGCTGCAGAAATAGTCACCCACGTCCTTCAGAAGACTCTTGCCCCACAGCTCCTCTCCCAGCTTTAAGACCAGAAACCAGCGAGTCAGCAAACTTAGATGGGATTCCTCCTCCTCCAATAGTGGCATCTGCATCCTCCCTGGAAGCTGATGCATACTAAACCCTTCTCTTGCTTAGATTAAATGCCTTGGTAGCATTCAGCTCCTGGGTGCACTTTATAGCCTTGCTCAAACCTGCGTGGAATATAAATGACTGTTGAATTTATACACCATTGCATCAGCAGCAGCCAACAGGCAGGTGACATGGGATTTTGCAGCCAAGGTTCCTTAGGGGTTCATTGGGACGAAGGCAGGCAGGGTGACAGCCTCCAGAGAACACACAGCAAGGGAGGGGCCCTGAGTGAGGACAAAATCATCCATCATTCTATAAACTCTGCACATGCTCCAGGCAGAGACGCTGCATGAGTGTTGTCCCACCCCTGGGAAGAGCAGCATTTGTGTTTCCAAGGCTGTGCCTACACACTAGGAGGCTATCTTATGTCTGGACATGATTATGCCAGTATAACCAACCTCTCCACTGAAGCGCTGAAAGTGACTGGCCCACTCTTGGAGCTTGGCATTGTTTCTGAGGTGAATGCTTCCAGATTCCTATTGTAGAACACCCCCACCCCAATCCCCGGTTTTTACAAATTCATAGGGAGGCCACAAATCTGGAAACAGGTATCACTGACTAAATTCACACTAAGCCCTTACCCCTAGAGCTACAGCCAGTGACTGTATTTGGAGATAGGACTTTTAAAGAGGTAATTTAGTTTAAATGAGGCCATTGTGGTGGGCCCTAATCCAATTTGCCTGGTGTCCTTGTAAGAAGAGATGTGGACATACAAAGAGACACCAGCCAGCCACATGCACAGAGGGAAGAGGCAGTAAGAGAGCACCCTTCTGCAAGGCACAGAAAGAGGCCTCAGAGGAAACAACCCTGCGGACCCCTTGACCTTGGATGTCCTGCCTATGGACCTGTGAGAAAATAAATCTCTCTGTTTAAGCCATCCAGGCTGTGGTATTTTGTTTCAGCAGACCTAGCAATCAAATACAATAGGTGAATACACAGTCATTATCCTATGAAGATAACATTTCAATATAGGATAAAATAAGACTACTTATGTTTCTGGACTTCAATGGCCACCTGTAGCTACACTAGGCATCCAAACAAGCTATTTCAGCAATGGCTGCTGGGCATCTTATGTTTTTTCCTTCATCCAGACACCCTCATCCATGCATCTGTGCTTACTTCCACTTAACGAACAACCCAATTTGTTCCTTTGGTGTATATTTTAGATTTGATCTCAAGATCAGTTGCCTCGGTGTCCTCCATACTAAAGATAGAGCCTTTACGAACATGTGAAAACATCAAAGGACTGAGTGAATGGAAGAGGACATTGGAGAGTGTTCAAAGTGCTTTATCACGATAGAAATTTACTAAGGGCAAAGTGCCCTTGTTCAGTCTCTGGGGCTGCAGTGTGACATTGCCACCCTCTCCTACTCTACAGAGAGTCCCCAGAAGCTATCCTAGAAGATGCATCTTCCATGGGCCAACCCAAGCCCTGAGTCTCCCAGAAGGTTTCCCTGAGTGTGCCCAGCACAAGATCATCCATACTTTTTCTGAATTCCTAAAACCTATATGGTCTGCAACAGGCTACCTGCCAGTTAAATGAAAGGGACACTGCTCATTTTAGCTTGTTCAGCTAGACTGTCACTTTCCCCAGAACCCATACAGTAGTGGTGATCTCCTTTTGTATTATTCCCAGCACTTAGCGTCAGATCCTGATTGCCAGGAGAAATGGATTTCTAGGCTGCAGAGCTTTGAGGTGAAAATAGGGGCTGTGAAACCTAGAGGGGAATGTATAGACATGCCCACCCTCCCATCTTTATTCCTCCTGAGTGGTTTTGTGACCACAGAGGTGTTGGCCTGTGCATGTCCACACCCAAATGTGCCTCCCTGAGTTTCAGTGGGTCCCTTGGATTTCAGGAAACCTTTTCCTTGGTACAGAAGTTCGGCATCCGAATAAAACCCACTCGGCAGGATTATTTTGAGGAGCGATGATAAGAAATGTTGAAAAGGCTTAGAGAAGTTAAAATTGCTTTCTGTACATAAGGTATAATATTGGAAATTGCAAGCTTTAAATGAAGGTGAAGAGGAATTGTTCTGAAGGACAAGAAAAAACGTGGCTACTGCTTTCACTACTGTCACCCTCTCCACCCCACCCCCCAAGTGCTATACCAGGAAGTGACCACTCATAGCAAAGAAAGTGCTCATTCAGGATTCTTCATTCTGTGCACTGTGCTGGAACCAGAACCACAGTGATGGGAAAATCTCAGCATACACTGCTGAGATGGTGTACTCTTGGTAATGCAACTTGTCTTTGGGCTCAGAGAGGTTACCACGCCCACTAGGGGGACACATTATGACACTGGTGGATTTGCGAAGAAGCTGGAAGGCTTGCGGCTCAACCAGGATGGATAGAAGGAACCAGCAAGAGAAGTGCTGGGCATCACCAGGTAGCTTGAGATGGAGACCATTCATAGGTGCTGTAGAGATTCTGGCCCTGGTCCTCCCCTGGGATAGAGAGGTGGCAGGTATAGTTGGTCCATACTCATTTATTAGACACCTACTGTATAACAAACTGCAAGAGCTAGCTTCTTATTATCTTTAGTCTACATAGCATACTTCCCATTGTTTCCCCTTTTGCTAACAGAACACCACCATTCTTCCTCCTGGGGAAGCCATTCTGTGATCACAATGATTAACTCAGGCCTAGGCACTCAACTCAAGCCAAGTCTCAATTTTTGTATCTTCTGTACCTCTTGCTGTGAAATTACATACATGCATATAATTTTATATAAGTATAAATTTTATAAATACATACTGTACATATATATACCCATATATATTATATAATTCCCATAGTAATCTCAAATTAAATCATTTTCTAAAGATCCCAAAGTGTAAAGCCCAAGCAAATATTTGATTTTTCTGTGAAGCCAAATTATTTGATTGCAGAAACATTTGTGAACTAGCCACTATCCTTGCTTCCACTGCCCGCATTTAAAAACATCCCCCAGGGGAGGCAACTATTGTCCCATTCCACTTCTGCCCACCTGACCTTGCATATTTCATGATTTATGGGATAAAAAGTTGGAAAGATCTTAGGTGGCTGATCTATGATGAGCTATGAGCTTTCCAAATAGGACAGGAAGGAGAGTTCTAGAAAGAAAATGAATCAAGAGTGCAGCATGTCAAAAAAGCTCACAGACACAGACAGCAATGTGGTGATGACCAGAGTGAAGGAGGTAGGGGATGTATAAGAGGGTAAAGGGGGGCTAAATGGTGACAGAAGGAGACTAGACTTGGGGTGATGAACACACAATACGATGTACAGATGATGTATTAGAATTGTACACCTGAAATCTATGTACTTTTATGAACCAATCTTACCCCAATAAACTCAATAAAAATAAAAAAATCAATAAAGTGCTGGCCTGCGAACCCAAAAATCACTGGTTCAATTCCCAGCCAGGGCAACATAACCAGGTTGCAAGCCAGGTCCATAGCTGGAGGCAGGTGAAAGGCAGCCATACGTTTATGTTTCTCTCCCTCTCTGCCTCTCTCCCTTCCCCTCTCTCTAAAAATAATAAATAAAATCTTGAAAAAAAATCAGTACTATGAATAATTGGATGAAAGCAAATTAGATAACTTAGATGAAATGGACAAATTCCTAGAAATACAAAACGAACAGTACTTAATCATGAAGAAATATATAATCTAAATAAACCTATAACTAATAGGAGAACTGAATTGGAAAAAAAAAGTGCAGCATGTCATCTTTTGCATGCAAAATCTCTGCAGTGTCCTCACCATCTGGGCCTTGGTGTGGAGCTGAGGAGAGAGCTGTCTTCTTCACTATCTGAGAGCGCATCTACAGCTGTGTGGAGAGGAACATTCGCAAGCTGTGAAGGGTGAGCTTCCAAGAGTTAAGCCACTTAGGGTGTACCATCTTCCTGCCTCTGCTTCTCTTTTCTCTCATCTATCTCAGCCAGCTCTTTCTGATGGCTGGCAAGGGTCTCTGGAGTGCACTTGAGAGCTCTGGGGTAGAGGGCAGGCTTACCCTGGGTTTCTGGCTTGGGACAGTGCTAGAAGAAATACAAAACCTTCTGCACAGTCTCTGGCTCTACAGCTTCCCAGGGAGCAGATGGGGCTTTTATTATTGTTACTTTTAATCCTCATTGAGGACATTTTTTTCAATGCTTTTTAGAGAGAGAGAGAGGATGGGAGGGAAGGAGGAGGGAAGGAAGAAAGAAAGAGAGATGGACAAACAGACATTGATGTGAGAGAGAGGCATCCATCTATTGCCGTCTCATATGCACCCTGGCTGGGGGTCAAACCTGCAATCTAGCTATGTGCCCTGATGGGGAATTGAACCCATGATGTTTTGGTGTGTGGGATGATGCTCCAACCAACTGAGCCACAACAGCCAGGGCAAGATTTCTGTAGAGAAAGTCATATCACTTCTGAGGGCCAGTGAAAAGCCTGGTATAGTAGCTCTCTCATTACTCTTGAGTTCCTGTCTCAGTTAGCATAAGGCTCTTCTGGACCTGAGGTGCACCATATACCAAGTGGTCCTTCTCCAGCTTCATGGTAGGAAAGCTGCAAATTTTGGGGCTAGGGATTAGTGGAAGAAGAACAGTACCAAGAATCAGAAAGTAAGCTCTGGTCTTATCCTGGCCTGTGAAGGTGGCACATCACCTCATCTCTCCGCATTGTGAGCCCTTTAGTCATACAATACAGGGGGTAGAATCAGCTCTCTAATTCCTACCAGTGAAGTGATGCCATGATGTTAGGCATCTGGGTGAGAAGGTGCCATCCTTTCCAAACTGCTCCAGGACTGGTTGTCACTTACTTTGTCAAACATGAGCCCCCTGGAGAGAAGATACTGCTTCTCACCTCCTGACATACACAGAAGGACGGGCCCAGGAGGCCATTAGAGGTCATTATTCAACATCAATGTACACATGAGGCTTGGCTCTAAATTGCCTTGATTTTAAATGTGGAAGGATTGGGACCCAGCTGTTCAAGTGCCTGGAAGAAATTGGCTCTGAAAGAAATCTTTCTGGCTCCTGCCCTATCTGATCCAAGCCAGCCGCATGTTAATTAGCAGAGAAAGAGGCTTGGGGTGGGAGCCAGAGATCAGGCTAACCTGCCACCTGGTCCGGTTTATGTTTCCATATGCCTGGCACAATTGTCAACTGGGCCTTGCTTTTCTTTGAGATGCAAAGTTGTGCCCTACTGCTGGGTCACTGAATGCATACATAGCTTTATATGGGTCAAACACTGGTATGTAATAGTGATATCCTGGCAGGCATTATTTCAAAAGCTTTACAAGTGTTAACTTTTTAATACTTAAAGCAATCAATCCTCTGATGCAGAAAACCATGTTAGAGAAGGAGGAAAGTGAGGCACAGAAAGGTTAAGTAAATTGCCGAAGGTCACATGGCTAGTAAGTACAGAGCCAGGATTCAAACCCATGCTTTCACCACTTACTACGTTGCCTCTCATTTCTTAAGTGTGGGTACCATCTCTGGGGCTGGACTGCAAGCAATGTGAGCAGAGAAGCTCAATGGTGTTTAAAGAAGATTCATCAACTAGATGACAAGATTGGGTGAGGAGAACTGATCATGATGTCACCCTGAGGGGGTTCTGGGTGCCTCTCAGACTCAGGTTCAGTGAGTAAAATCTTGTTCCTGACTTCGGCAGAGAATGGGGAAAACCTATCACAATCTGTATACAACTTCACTCCCTGTCTGTGACAGGGACTTCTCATGGAGAGCCATGAGTTTTCTTTAAATAAAATAAAAGGGGGGCAAATTTATTAGAAGGAGGTGAAAGCTCACAGAATTATAGGCAAAGCTGGAGAATAGGACAATGAGGCCTTGGAAAGTAAAGGTCAGCAGCCTGGACAGGCCCATGATCTGGGGGCAGGAAAAACAGGTGTCCCCATGGAGCTCTGCCAAGGACCATGGCTCGGCCTCATTGTGACTCTCTGTGCAGAAGTCCAGTGGGAAGTGGGGCTGGCTGCATGGGCTGGAACAGGACTTTTCTATGAGGGTGCAAAGCTCAGGAAAGAAAAATAATCCTTCAGGAAGAACTTCTTATAGTTTCCCAACTAGCCAGAAACTGTACCCAGTGGACAGAGAGAGCTGGTGGCTAGAGGAGAAATCAAAGGAGCTCCGCATTGAGCCCACCCTACCAACTGGGTCCTTCTCTCCTGCCAGCTCCTCCCTCCAATCCTACTGGCTCACAGTTCTCCTAGCTCCTCTTTTTTTCTGGAAGGTCTGGGGAATGAAAATGACTCACTCCCTTTCCTTTTCTGAATTCAAACTCAATCAAGAAAGGAGCCACAGAAAGGCAGTAGGTAGGGAGAACAATATCAGCTTTTTTCCTGCTGAGGCTCCTGTGGTGGGGCCCTGGACACTGTCATGCTCACCCATACTCTCTTCCCAGCCTGACATTATAGGGTGAATTAAATGCCCAAGGAAGTGTTCAGGTCTACAGAGAGAAGGCACTCCCTCAGAAGTGTTCACTCGCATGGGCAGACCAGAGAAAGAAAAACAGGCCTCCAAACAGACCCCCTGATGCTGGCCTTGGCCTGGGGCATTGGCCTGGGAATGCTGGCCACCTGGAGAACCAGGCAAGGGTAGGGGACCCCACTGGCACTGGGCCCCATCCAGGCTTGGCCTCCTCTCTCAATCTCACTCATTGGAGAAGTAAGTCATCTCTTGATCTTTAGGAAGGAGGGTCTTAAAAGGTAGACTCTGTCCTAAAACAATGAGAGAACGAAGTCCTCTAGTCCTACTTGGCCATACTAATTCATGGACCCTCAACTCCTGAGGCCCAAAGGCTGCTGGGAAATATGATTTCAATGGAACTTCTCTGAAAATGTTCAGAGCTGAGCCAAAGGTGGTATTTTAATGAATTAATTATTAAATAGTAGCCAGGGTGTGTGATGGAACCTAGGTTTTGTCTGAGAGACAGCAATTGGCATTCCTTCCTATCTAGAGCAAAAACTTGGGAAGGGGGTGTCAAATGTCATACTAGATTTACATTTTTTTCTTTACATGAAGCTTCTCAAGCATTTTTAAAAGATAATAAGTATTTTTTTTTGCTTCATTCATAAGCATTTAGTTATGTACACAGAGCTATATAAAAATGGAAATGTATTAATGACATGTGAGACCCTAAACTAGAATGAATAAATAAAAACCTGGCAGGCTGCTTCTGAAAAGTGGCCAATGCTGAGTCTAGCAACCATTTCATTTGGTAGATACACATTAAAAGTCCTTTGAGGGACAACGACAAGAACAGGGCAATTGGCTCAAGTCCTTCTCCAGCTCTAATCACTAGTTCCCCTAGGAGGCTGCTCCTGACTCCCGAGCATAGACCCCTTTTCTCTGAACACCCACCATCCCTTCTGTTATGGCACTGATCTCTGCTGGGGTGGCCCTTAAGGACAGGGATCACACGCATTCTCATTTGCGTGTCCTGGCTACAAGCACCATGCCTGGCACATAGTAGGCACTCAGTCAATGTTTATTGATAATTAGTTTATAAAGCAGATAATTAGGAAGTGCAAGACTACTGGAGGAAAATGGTAGTGACTCTAATTTATATTGCTTTAGCAGAAAGGACCCAAGTCCAATAAGTCTACATTACCATATTAATTAAATCATATTAAGGTTTAGAATGAAGAAGAACAAAATAACAACTATAATAGCCAAAAGAACATGACCCCTGCCATTGTGGAGGCATAAACCTGGGAAAGACATGAGAAATGAACTAGATATCTGCTCTCCAATGTTTTCATGATGAGCTAAGTATTGTCAAGATGGCAGCAAGGGGTGTCTGAGTTCAGAAGAGAAGTCTGGTTTGAGCCCACATATCCAAAAGGGTTGCTTCTGGAAGATCCTGACCATAAACTGAGCCATTAGGAAGCACAAGGTTTCAACAGGCAGAGAAGGGTGACAGGAAGGCCCATAAGAGGAACATAAGATATGTGACTGAAGGCCATCCTGAGATAAGACTATTGCCGACACGGCGCCCCATGCTGGGGACATTGCCCTTTGCTCTACCAACAGCATGGAACTCAGAATGTTTTTCAGCAGGAAAAGGACATAGTAATAAGTGTATTTTAGTTTTCTTTTCTTTTTTCTTTTCACACTTAATAAGTGTATTTTAGAAAGACAGCATGGTGGAAAGGTTGAATTTAGTGGGCAGCATGGAAACGAACATTTATGGAATACAAATCCCCTGCTAGGTGGTTTTCCTGTATTATCTCATTCCGGCCGCACAACAAACCTACACGGCAGGCAGCTCCATCTCAATTTTACAGGTGAGAAAAAGGAGGCTCAGAGGTTGGCGACTAAGTGGTGGGCAAAGGTTTTCATTCACCAATGGTGAAATGGCTGTCAAACCACTGCAATAGGAATCAGCAAATGAATGGGCCACAGAGAATATATTGCAGAGGTAATATTGGCAGATGTGGACAAGTGATGGAAAGGTGTGGGTAAAAGCGGAAAAGTGAAAATGAATCAAAGGTGACAGACAGATGGAGGTGCTGAGGAAGTCAAGAAAGGCTGCTGATCCCACCAGGGAGGGGGAATGGAGGGTAGTTTGCCAGGCAAGGAGCTGGTGTGTGACACACATAAAGCACACACGTAACGTATGTAGAAAAAGGATAACTCTACTTCAAAACTCGTTTGAGGTTCCAGAAGACTAACGATGTCTATTGAATGATGAAAACCATGAGCCTGGAGCTCAGGAAAGATGGTCTCAGGCCCCAGACTCCACTGTGCAGAGGTGATGACCACTGTGATGGCAGGTGCTGTTGACAAGGGACATGTTCTCAGGGAAAAAGACAAGAGATTTGGCATCACCATTTACAGGTAAGACAGACAGCAAGGAAAACCGAAAAGGTGCAGAGAAAAGGAAGTCATATGGGTGCTGCCATGGAAGAGGTGAGAGTGTCAGGGAAGATGGAGAAAGATACATAAACCTTTGGAGTCAGGAAGACAAGGTTTAAGGTGACGGGTGGATCCAGGAGTAAGAAAGTCCCCAAAAAAGTCATTTCTGTGACCTAGTGGGAGCACAAACCAGATATCAAGAGATGAAAGGGGACGGTGGCTGAGTTCTAGGTTAGTAAGTTAAGGAATCTTCTTTCTGCAACAGGAGCCCTAAGCTTTGTCATTTGTCTTGGAGCATAGAAAAATGAAAGGCCCTCAGCCAAAGAGGCTCATTTCCTATTTCTCTAGGAAATAGTCCTCAGATGGAACCATCCTCATCTTGTCTGCCACCCTGAGAGCACTGCCCTCCAACTCCCATGATGAGATGTCTGTGCTGCGTGGGGTTGTCTCCTATCCTATCAGTTCCTGAGCTGCTCTGGGGCGGTAAATACTTTGGCAAGTTAATTACTACCTGGGAGGTAGGGCTGCATGATCATTAAAAACCCAGGCTTCTGAGCCAAATAGGTTTGAGTTGGAATCCTTGGTCCAGGAACTATGTGACCTTGGCCAAGGCAATTCAACCATCTAAACAAGTGAGAGAGAGGAATAGCGAAGAAGGTGAGAGCCAGGGATAAACTGACCGCACATAAGTGCAAATGCAAAAAGTACTCATTCTGTGCCAGGCACAGGTCTAAGACCGCAGCAAAACTTACTTAAGTCTCACAACCACCCCCGAGGCAGGTGCTATTTTACCAATGGGGGAACTGAACTGCAGAGGGGGTAAGTGTGCCCAAGGCTATGGAACTTTGATGAAGGTTCCACCATTTACTTAACTGCCTGGCTCTAAGATTTTGTCATTTTCCCTGGGCCTTGTTCATTATCTACCAAATTAGGATGGTAATGACAACCTCTAGGGCTGTCAGGAAGATGAAAGAAATCATGTTTGAAGAGCATTTGCTGCTGGAGATACTCAGTGAGCTCTCACCTTCTCCCTGTCTGCCTCCTAAAGGGATTTCAAGGTCAAACGAGACCTACTCCTGTCAGAGCCCTGTGAATTGGAGAGAGGGAACCCAACCATAACTGATGTCTGGCCACTCTTTTTGAAGGACCAGCACCTTCCCGCTCTAAGAACAGTAGATGCAAGGTGCCCTGTCTTCTTTACTGCTGAAAAGACATAATTCTTTCTTTTTTTGCATTTTGAAGATGTTAGTCATTAAAAGGGAAACAGCTCATTTATCACATTAATGGGTCTGAGTGTCTGACTGCTCTCTATAACTGTGAGTGACTCCAAAGTAGGAAACGAGTTATACTTTCTTTTATCCTCCACAGTATCTACTACTTAGCAGGTACTCAACCGCTGGTGGTTTATTTAATGAATAATAAACAATGGGCAGGTTCTATTGATTAACTAAAGTGGAGGTGGGTTCCCCTCTTTCACAGACACATCTTGGACACTTTTACTCTTTTGATGGTTTGTATAGAACGACAGTGTGAGTATTTTCCAATCCTAAATCAAGATGCAAGGTAGGAGACATGAGCTGATTGATAATAGGAAAATATTTGTCATCTGGATATTACAGGAGGCTAGAAGCAGAGGGAGGCATGTCTCACCTGCGAACCCAGCAGTCCTGGGCCTGGTCTGATACTATTGCCAGGTGTTCCAACATCACAAGAAACACTACATTAGCATGGGAAAAGTCTTTGGAATTAATTCCAAGTCTTGTACACTATCTGGGAAGAAAAGCCTTTGCAATTGTGTTCGTATCCCAAGGCCCAAAAGGCAGGAAGGGGCCCACTGGGCCTAAAGAAAGAGGCCCAGTTACACCTTTGGGTATCCATGCCCCTGTCCTGGAAAGCTAGCATCACCTTTAACTGTCAACCAATATGTTATTCTTCACCCCCTTTCTGCCAATAAGTCCTCAGAACAAAGACTTGCTCTCTTGTTGCCCTTGGCTCTTGGGCCCTGGGCCACACTAGAGAGAGCTTGCCACCTCCAGCCTTTGGTCACCCTAGTATTTGCTCTCCCATTCATTAATAAATTTTGCATGCATGCTAACAAGCTCAATGATCTGTAATTCTTTACTACATTGGTGAGAAGACCCAGGGTTTCTCTGGTAACAAGGAGACTTCTAGAATGTTAGGGAGGTAGCAACTGCGCACTGGCTTTCATTCCCCAATCAGTTTATACCTGGAGATAAATGCAAGTTGCTACCCGCCTATCCCAATAGGTCACATTCTGTTAGGATGATACAGGTATATCCACACGAGTAGAATTCCTTTACCCCTTCAGGGGCCAGCTCCATAACCCCTGGCCAGGGTAAGGCCTCCCCAGAAGCCAACTCCAATTAGCACCCTCTTCAAGGCTATCATAGCCCCCTGTACAATGGGGACAAACAGTTCAGACTTTCCTGGCTTCCTTCACACCCTCCCACAGTGGGCATCATGACAGCAAGGTTCAGGGACGTGCTCTGGGACCAAAAGTGAACTGACTATGCACTGTGGGGACTGCCGGGCCCTGCTCCTTGCATCTCTGACCCGGGTTACTCTTCCAAGTCATCTCTCTGGTCCCCAGAGGGAGCTGGGACCCTCATTCCTGCATACGAACTCCAAATTACCTGTCGACAATGCCCTGTCGGCCTATCTTTTGGGTCCTGTGTCTGGTCTGGGCCATTTCCCCTGGTGCCTGGCCATCTGACTCCAATCCCCACACAGACAGGTGCATCTCAGACGCAGCAATGGGGGAGGCAAGGAGCCTTTCAGTGTAGAGCTCCCTTGGGTGTGGCTATTTCTGGTGCCACTTCTCACCAGCCCCCAGGACAGAAGAAAGGAAAGCCCTTCTCACTCACATCTGCTCCTTGTGCTTCCTCTTTTCCTGGGAGCAGCTTTCAAGCCCAGCAGGAGGGATCTCTCCATTAAGTCCAGGATCCAGATTTTTCTTTGACTTATGATTAATTTCAAGGGCCAGAAGCTTGCCTGACAAGTTCCTTTTCTCTAAAGCATTAGCACCTGTGTAAGAACACCTAGAAGAGCCACTGGGAGGGCGGCTTTTGAAGCTGCTTTAGGAACTACCTGTTTCCATGGCAATCAAGCCCTGTGGAATTTCCTACCACATTCTGGGTCTTTCTGTTTCCACTGAAAAGGCTGCCTGAGAAATGAGTTTTCTCTGCAAGCCCCTCACTAACTGAGATGGTCTGCAAGCCCCCCACTAATAAAGATGGTCTGCAGCCCCCCTGCTCTCTCTGCTCCTGCCTGCCCTTCCCCCACTCCCATTTGCTTCCATCTCTAGAAGCAAGTGACCCCAACTCAGAGATGTCTTATTGCTGCCCCAGGAGAGGTAATCTTGTTTCAGGACAGGAGGGTGCCAGGATGCAGAGGCAGCTAACATGGAGGCAGCACATACTTTTGGACTTGAATTGCACCTGGACTTTAGTTAAAACTTTAACAGTTGATGTTTACATACCTAACCTGGCAGGAATGTGGAACCGGCCAGGAAACTCTTAGGCATGAGTTAATGAAGTTAGCTTGTCTGAGGATCTCTGGGGAGATGGTAATAAAGCAAACGGCCCATCAGATATACTCACTTAGCTCTTCCTTGCTAAATGGATTTTGGTTAATGAACTAATTTTCCTTTGAAGCAGGTATTTGTGAAACTGCACATAGCCACTAAGATATAAACCCAACCTGGTTGATGTCAGGTTGAAGATGACTTCTCTAAAGTCACTTCCCTTGCTGCTCCCCATTTTCCTGTTTTCCCCCAATAAATCTCTTGCTTGATTCTATATTGGTCTCTGGGTGTGATTTCTCTGAGCAAGGCTGACTTGACAGAGAGGACCTCAGGCTGTCAGGGCCCAGCCTGAGTTGGGACATCAGTCACACAGTAATTCAGTCCGATCTGCACATGTCTGTGTTGGTGGCAGGAGGCCGGTCAGGTAGGTACCAGGCTGTGGAGGAAACACTCATCCTGAGGGACACCCCCAATCATCCTCCCCACACTCGGCCAGACAGTGAACCAAAACCACGCCTTACGGTAACCTGACTCTGCTATTCTTCCCTTTGGGCTGTGCCACTCACGGAAGTGGTTGCACTGCTCATCACAGATACCTCCCAGAGGCCCATCAGCTGTGACAGACAGGGTGCGTTTCCACTGGTCTTCTCACCCAATCTCCATCAAAGACCTCTATTGAAATAAAGGCCTTGACCCACACTTCCAGTTTCTCAGTAAATTCGGGCCTCACCTGTCCCCATTCCATAGACCCTGCCCATCCTACCAAGTGTGCACTCCCTTCTCCAGCAAGCGGTAAGCTGCTTAGCTCTGGGAGCAGGTTGTGCCATAGTCATGGAGCCAGCGTCTGACCTAAGGGAAGGGGAAACTCACTTCGTATGACTATTCTATTCAAGCATCAAACAAGAGGGGTGACTTTAAGCACAACAGACTTGGCCTGAGTGAGGGTGGAGGGAGATGCACACAGAATAAGACCTAGTTTCTCAAGCTGTCTACAGCTGCCATAGCAAAGGCTGGGATGTCCTGGGATCAGGGAGTGTGAGCATGGCCCAGTGCCAGGGGTGGATTTGGTCATCCTATAGTGTGAGTGTGGCCTGGTGCTGGTGGTCCTATAGTTGTACTAGGACCTGTCACCAGGAATTCATGCTTGAATAAGGGGTTCTGGGTTTTCATTTTTCATTGGGCTCTGCTAGTTATATACTTGGTTCTAGTGGTGGTGGGGGGGTAGGATGCGTTGGGATCTGTAGCAATACAATACCTTCAGGGGGTGTGACAGTCCTCTTACTCTGCCCCTGCTCCCTGGAACTGCACATGGCAGGTTGTAAGCCCCAGCTATAGGCACCCCAGAAGAGAGATGCTAAAAGTGCTAAGAGTCACACAATATCCAAGTCACCCAGAGAGCAATCTAGGACAACCTGTGTGACATAGACAGAGGGCAGAGCAGAATAAGAAACAATGACCCCTCCATCGAAACTGCACCATGGCCTCCAGGACTCTCATGACCTGCCCACCTTTTTGGATGTCCCTGTCTCCCCCTCTCCTGTCACAACTGTCCTCTTGTTCAGCTTCTTCAGGGGCAAAAATCCCATCCCAGATCTTCTGCCATAGTGGTTCTTTTTGTAATGAATGATCCCACCCTGTGTCTAACTATCCCCCTTCATTCAACCTGCTGTTCAATTGTTACCACCTCTGAGAGGCTTCCATGCCCACCCACCATTCCTCATCTATGAAAGTGCCCACCCCCATCACTCTCTGTCTTCCTCCCAGTTCCCTCCCTAGTTTGCATCACCTGACATCACATCAGAGATGTGCCTTTTGTCTGTCCCTCCAACTAGAATATAAGCTTCACAAGGACTTTCTCCTATTTCCCTCTACAGCCCAAATACTTAAATAGTCTCTGGCCTATAATGTAAATGGATAGAATATAATATGACATCATATAACATAATAAAATAATACACATAGTACTATACCATGCAATGATATAGAAGTAATAGAATGCAAAGTAAATGAATGAATGAATGGTTGATTAGCCAGAAAGACACTAATCTGGTTATTCTACTTTAAGATTAGGGGCTTTACCACCCATCCTAACTAGGTGGCAGGAAACTGGGTGGAGGCAGGGACTCCTAGAGACAGGGATTAGCTCTTCCCAAAGAGCTCTCTTGGATGCCTTCCCCAGCCGTCCTGCTTTCTGTCTCCTTCCTGGGTCTGCTCTGTCTCAGCATTTCCTCTGGGAATTCAATGACAAAGTGACCCCTGCTCCACAAATATGGTTTCTTGAATGTTTGGGCAGGCAGATTTTAGGGCATCTGACATGGCCTTCATTGACTGATTTGGGCATATAGGGCCAAGGCTGCTTAGCATTCTCTTCCCAAGGGAAAACCTATAATGGAGGCAAGTCCCATTGGGTGACAAGGGTGGGACCCCTTTGGGATCCTTTCCAACTCTAAGACAAAGTGAGTTCTCACTCTCCTGCTGCCAAAGTGACAGATCCTGGCCCCTCATTCTGCATTCGGCAAGAGTGAATGTCATTTTCCAATCTTCCTGACAATGTGTCTCCTCTGCCTGATGTCTTTGTTTTGAATGTAATTATCAAATGCTAATAAGTATTCAAATATATTCCTTCCAAAGGGCAAGACATGCTCTGGGGTGTGAAGTAGTTTATGGAGCTCTGCTTCAGATTTTGAAAGAAAGGCTATAAGACAAAAAGTCAAGAGAAGAGTTGTGATGGTCCACGTCTCCATGGAAACTCTGAAAGCAATTTAGCGGGATAAGCAGATAAGTTTTGTGCCCTTGATTGGTTGTGGGGGATCATGGGTGCTCCTCTGCCTACCAGAATGGGAATATACTTAGGAAATACATATACTAGTAACAGTTACCTTTTGTTGAGGGCTTCTTATAAGCCTTGCATCATGGTAAGTCACTGGCTCACTGAATTTATTCTCCCTCCCCAGATTATCTAGTTTGTATATGCAGTTTCTCCTCTTTTACTCATGAGTCATGCAGCAGCAGGCACAGTGCCTCCTGACCTTGCAGAACTACCATCCTAGCCATGTTTCTAAGTCATGCTGGAGTGAACAATGACAGCACAGAGGCAGATGGGAACCTGGACACTGTCCTACTTCATAGGAGTCCCTAAAATGACTTTGCTGCCTTCAAGAAATAGTCCTCCAGATGAGGCATCTATGCCTTAGATTTTTCATTTTCTGCTTCTACATTTTCAGAATTGCTGGGCCTTTAGCAAGGTCTTTGTCTATTAAAAGCGGGGTGTCTAGGGTTCATCCCACCAATGAACCGCTGCTGTCTGGTGGGCTGGGGAGGGCATGTGGCATTGGTGGTTTGCAAATCACTGCAATCACTCAAACTTGATAGCTTGAGCTTCTTCAGGGCATTCTCCTTGTTCTTCCTGACTCATCAGGAAGGTAGAAAAGGTTACAGTGACCACAGGTGGTAGAAAAAAAAAAGGACCTTTAATGATTTCCTTTTCCCATTACCATCCATGCCCTCAATTATGGCTGCCATATGCCCCTTTGTGCTTCAAGAAGGGAGGGACAGAAGGGGACAGAAGACAGATTCTGGGAACACTGGCAACTTCTTAGAAACACAGAATTGCAGCCATGCTGTTGGGAAGACATGTGTGTGACATGGGGGTCTGGGGGACCTTCAACACAGGGTGCTGAAAGCAGAGGCAGTAGGGTCCATAGCCAGGCTCTGGTTCCAGTGATGCCTCTCACTAGCTGGGTGACTAGGACAACTGACATAACAATAGCTCTCTGGCTGCACAAGGAGGTTAAGCTGAGTGGTCTCTAGGTTCCTTCAATTTCTAATATTCCCTGCTTCCAGAGAGAACCTGAGACATGTTGTATTAGAAGTACACAGACCCTAGGCCTATGTTAAATAAAAGTTAAAAAGAGAATAAGGAATCTCATGAAGGGGCAGATGAGGCCAGGAACAGAAGATAAGAGAGAGTTCTTTCTTTCTTTCTTTCTAAAGATTTTATTCATTACTTTTAGAGAGAAGGCAGGGAGGGAGGCAGAGGGGAAGAGAAACATCAATGTATGGTTGACTTTCACCTGCCTCCAGCTGAGGACCTGGGTGGAGACCTGGCTTGCAATCTTGTTATATGCCCTGACTGGGAATCAAACCAGCAACCTTTGGGATTACAGGCCAGGGCCAATCCATGGAGCCACACCAGCCAGGCTGAGAGTACTTTCTTGAAGGATTGCTGCTTTGTGGAGGCAAAATACTTTCTCTCTCCTGCACATAATTCACAGTTGTAATGCATGAACTCAACAGATATTTGAGAGTGCAGACACTGGTTCATTCACAGGAGACACCCAGGGAACGAGGCAGATGGTCTCTGGGGTTTGTTCAGTTTTTACGGCAGAGTGTCGCGGCTAGGTAGTCGTGTTAAAAACACTGCCAGACACTGCCAGACACTGCCAGTGCCCAGATCTTGGTTTCCAATACCTCTCTCCCATAAAATGAACCAGGACTCCTTGGGAGGAATGGCTGATGCTAGGACTGGGGTAGGAAATGTAACAAGATGAGCCTGGAGCACCTCACAGAGCCCAAAGCTAAATGTTCCAGGAATGAAAACAACAGCAAAAAATAAAACCAAACCCCACATTGACAGGAGTGTGTCAAAGGGACAGAGGGGCCAACTGAAACAGCTCCCAACCACAGAGGTTGAAGCAACAAAAGTAATACTGTACAGGGTTATAACTCAAAGTATAAAATAAATATCTACATGCCTATCTCAATAGAAATAAATGATTGACTAAACTCATAAATAGGAAAGAAGAGACCTATTTAACAGGTAGAATGCCGAGTACCTGGCATAGCCCCGCCATCCTCAAGGAGAATGAGCTGACTCCATGCTCCTGGGGTGTGGCTGAACCCTGTGACCTCCTTCCAAAGAGGACGGTGTGGGAACTGGGAAGGAAGAGGAACTTCCCGGAGGGGAATCCTGACACACCTTCAGCTTCAGCCAGGCCATCAAGGTCACCATCAACTGTCCCAAGTCATGGTGGTCCCCTTGGAGTGATGTGAGGGAAGCAGCATTTGGCCTGTGGGATCTCCCTCTTCCATACCCAAAACCCTGCCTACACATGAGAAAAACATCACAGGCTCTGACAGAAGAGCCTCCTACACTATGGGGAACTAGCCTTGCTCAGAGTTGTCAGAGCCATCGAAAACAAAGAAGGTCAGAGAAACTGTCACAGTGAGAGGAGCCAAGGAGACATGACAACTAATTGTAATGGGGAGTCTTCATGGGCAATGGAACAGAAAAAAGGACTAAATCTAAGCTAAAAACGAAGACTCTGAATAAACTACTACTAGTAGTTGTTAACAATGTACCGATATTTATTCGTTAATTATAACATATGTACCCCATTAATAGAAGATATTAATAACAGGGGAGGCCTGGGTAGGGGCAGAGGGTAAAACAGGAACTCTGTATTATCTGTTCAGTTTTTCTGTAAGCCTAAAGCTATGCTAAAAAGTCTTTAAAAAGATGATCTAAAGGTCAGAGATGAAAAAAGTCAGAGCCTCTCTCTCCTGTTTGCCTTGAAAAGGCAAACTGCCCGAGTCCTACAGGGAAGTGAATCCTGACAACATCGTGGTCTTGGGAGAGAGGTCTCAGCCTCAGATGAGATGCCTGGTGCCAGCAACACCTTGTTTATTGCTCTCTGAGCAGAGAGCCCGCTTTGGCTGGGCTTGAAATTCTGATCCAAGGAAACTTTGAGATAATACATGTGTTTTATAAGCTGCTAAAAAAAATAATAAACTAAAACCAAAACACAACAGCAAACATTTCAGAAAGTAATGTGTGTTGCACAAAATTCATTAGAGGTGTAAGGAATAACTAGGTGGTTTCATTAAGGTAAGTGGTCAAGGAAACCCTCTCTGAGTCCTAGGAAGGAGTGGCCATGAGGCACTGGTGGGAAAGCCACAGGCAAGGGGATAGCCAGCCTGGGGCCTTGAAGTCACACTATTCCAGGACACAAAGGCAGCCTGTGGTGGGAGTGCCATGAGTGAAGGGGGAATGGGGTCATATGAGCCAGGTTACATAGCGCTCCTGCTAGACACAATGTTTGTGTGCCCCCCACATCCCAATGTTGCAATTCTAACTCCCAAGGTGATGGTGTTGGGAGACGTCTTTGGGAGGTTCTTTGATCATGAGGGTAAAATCCTCAGGCATGGAACTAGTGCCCTTATAAAAGAGATCCCAGAGAGCTGCCCTGCTCCTTCTGTCATGGGAGGACTCAGTCAGAAGGTGCCAGCTATGACCAGAAACCAGGTTCTCACAGGCCCTGAAGGCTCAGTGCCTCCATCTTGGACTTCCTAGCCTCCAGTGAGAACCACATTTATGTTGTTTATACGTCCCCCAGTCCGTGGCATTTTGCTATAGCGGCCTAAGTGGAATAAAACAGCTTCTAAAGAAGAGAAAAGAATTTGGACTTAAAAAAATCATGCTAACTGCTCTGTGAAGAACCAATTGTTGGGTGGCATAGTGGTGGCTCTAGCCTAGATTCATGAAGGCTCAGTCAGAAGGGTTGGATGTCTCCCAAGAGTGTGGGAGGGTGGGGAGGGACATGGGTTGGATGTTCACAGTCATCCGGCAGATCTGTGTGCACGAGGCAGCTCAGAGGCTAACCCAGTGAGTGGATCATAGACTCCCTCAGCTGACTGTCTTCCCCACACCATCCTATTCCTGCGCTTCTGAATACCACTGATGATTCATCGAGACACTTGTCTCTGGCAAGTGCTGGCACCCGAAGGGTGTTGTGCTAGTTTGGGCTAGATTCTCCCCTGGAGGCCCTGCCAAAGGGAGAACTGGATCCCACCTACCACCCCCAGCCTCCTGGCTCTACAAAGCTGCCCTACTTAATTGCCTCCTCTGGGTTGAGTGTTAATTAAACAATTTGTTGCTAGTTATTTCACAAGGTACGGAGGAGGGAGGCTCTCTGTAGCTCAGGGAAGTAGTTAAATCTGGAGCAGAGATGTGCCCAGTGTAGGCCCTCTTCCTTAGTATCTGAACAGGCTGTGAATAGAGTTCTTCCATTTTGACTTCAATTCCATCTTCAGACTCTTGACCCCAAATTTACCTTTGCTATTCTTGCCAACCCCTCCTTTTCCACAGGTTCCCTGGGACTGGCCAGCTCCCAAGCACTGCTGAGTTTGGTCCCCACCAGCTGGTCTCACCTGTCATCCATTTAACCCTTTTGGCACCTGTCCATGCTCAGAGACAGATGCCTGAAATCCACTCTGGGTGCAAGCAGAGGCCACTGTTTGATCACACTTGGTCATAAATACCTGTAGTCTGAGAGTCGTACTGTTTTGCTCTGTCCATAAGATGGATGTCACAGGTAGCTGACTCTCCCAAGTTCTTTAACAGGTCAACCTAGAAGGTTCACTCTTGGAGGGCAGGGGCTGCTCAGGTTCTGAGAGAGGGTGGGGCTGAAATATCTGTGTTTGACACACAGGGTTCTACAGGTCCAGGCATCCTTTTGGGATTGACACTCCAGCCTCTGAGTGTAGCTCCCTCTGCTGGGCAGGTGTGGAGGCACAGCTTTGGTTCCTGAGCAGCTTCCTCCCTGGCTGTGGGCATCTGAGCTTCCCTGGCTCTGTAAAAAGACACTAACATTCTGTCTCTGGAAGCTGACTTCAGCAGCCCAGAAAGAAGTGGTACAAGTCCATGGGTCCCAGAGCCTTTGCACCTGGGCGGATGGGAGCCCTGTGCCTGGCCTGGAGAGGGGAGAGCAGAGGGTATGTGCAGGGAGCCGGGAGCCGAAGGAGATAGGAGAGTGTCAGCTCTAAGAGCTCCCATCCTGATTCCTGCTCAGTCTGAGGCCTATTTGCTCAGCTTTTCTCAGATTCCTAGGAGACCCCTCTGGAGCTGTAGAAAAGCCCCATGTTCCAGGAGTCTGTCTTTGTAAAACCAGGAGTCTTAGTGAGACCACTCACTGCAAACAGAGCCCCTCCACTTTTATCTTTTTACATTTCCAGGGCCATTCAAGATTCCAACTGGAAGTTGACACCCAAAGGATCCAGCTGCTGCTAACACAGCACTGGGGCAGTGGGTTTCCCCCTCGTTTCCCTGGGCAGGACGCTGAGGTCCAGAAAAGGTCAGCAGGGCTGGAGAGCATCACTGGTGCTCTCTGGCCACCACTCTGCCATCAGGTGTACAACCCAATGGGGTGGCCCTAGGACGAGTCTTGCCACTCTCCTCTCCCAACCCTGTGCTCACCAGTCTCCAAAGACCTGTGCCCACCTGGAGGGGCAGCCAACTCCTGTCCCCAGGTGACCTATTCCTCAGTGGCCGGGCAGTTCATAACAGGGACCTGAGCTGGGTGGACATACATGGTGCCTGAAGTTTCACTGACATTTGTTTCCAATCGTAGGACTCATGGTCCTATCCTTCCATAAATATTTCTGATTCCTTCATCCAAGCCTGATTACCCCCCAGCCCATCTCACTCTGTGCATTCATCAACCCACTCTTCTCTGACAGGGAGACTGTGGTGGGCACACACACCCCATGGTTAGCTCCACTTTGATCTGAGACTCACACCTGAAACCCCCAAAAAGCACATTTTAGCTCTTCAGGGGGAAGAGAGGCACATGTAGGTTGTTAACGTTCATATCCCATGGACGGGGACCTGTTCCTGCACAGCTGTATACTTCTTGGCACTGATAACCCTTGGGAAGAACTTCGTTGGCCCTATGGCTGTGACAGTAGCAGAGAATGTGGACATAGGCACAAGAGTAGGTCTGGCCCTGACCTGCCACCTGCGGAGTGCCTCATCTGGAAACAGGAGCAGCATTTAGGACAAAGAAATCAAGGGTGAGGCTTTTACAGGGAAAACTGCCCAGATAGCACCTGCTTCCAATTCTGATGTCTGGTAGGTGTATAAACTGCCCAAGGACCTCCTGGGCTCATGCTCACTCGGGGTCTAACCTCCATCAGGGCCAGAGCTGCACAGTCTCTCCCACATCAGGAAGTCAGAACCCTGAGGTTCAGGACCACACCTGATTTGCCTTATTAGCCTCTGCATCCCCAGCAGCTACCCCAGCAGGTAGTTAAAAAGAATATCTTTGATGAATGAGCCTCACCTGAGTTCTGGCTGTCATCTGCCGGGCACCTAGCCATTCTCCCAGAATCCCTGTAACTGGGACTTCCCTCCTCCCAGAAGTCCCCAAGCCTGTGCCTTACCTCCCATGAGGAAGAGAAGCCCAGCCACATACTGCATGAGGCCCCGGTCCCAGCAGCAGCCCAGCACGCCAATGATCCAGCCAAAGAGGATGATGGCCACTGCCATGCCCATGAAGCCGGCGGTCATCCTGCGCAGGTCTGTGGGGGGAAGCAGGAGGGTGAGAGTTAGCATCAGAGCCTGGCACTTGGCACCAGGGCGCGCCCTGACCCCAGGCAGAGGCAGTGAGGCAGGCACTGCGGGGGAGCACAAAGAGTCCTTTGTAGAGCAGGGAACCCTGGCGGTGACTGTAGCATCATGTACCAAGCGTGGCTTGGTATGTATACACAGGGAGAAACCGTCTTGATAGTTGTCGCTTCCTGTATGCTTCCTTTGTGCCAGGCCCAGTGCTGTCCTTCCCTCATCTATAATGACCTTCTGAGCTAGGTACGGTTTTACTACTATTTAAAGATGGAATCACTTGCTTTATGTGCATATCATATACCCCGTGAATGGTAGGTCAGGGCATCCAGAAGGAATCTGGCTGGGAAGTGGGGACAGAGGGTAAAGATGAAGACAGCAGCTTAGCTTTTTCTAGAAGGAGGGGCCTGGACAGGGAGCTGGACAGGACCCGACCCTATCACTGAGACAGAGGCAGAAATCCACCTACTGAGCAGGTGTCTGCTCAACCAAGTTCTCCGTTGTCCTGCCCTGCTGACCCTGGAGTGCCTGCCTGCCCCAGCCATGGAAGCAATACCCAATCTAGTCATTTATGTGAACTGCCAGCAACACCTGGTTCTCATGCCCTGGTACCAATCCTGTTGCCAGGTGTGTCAGAGGATGCTTGGTGGCAAGTGCCATCGGATCCCATCGCTCAAAGGCGCGCCCTGCTTCCTGAGCAGGCTCCCTGCTGCGGCCTCAGTGAGCCACAGCCAGTGCAGAGTCAGGAGGGAATCTGCCTGCCAGTGGGGTGGCACATCTTCTTACTAAGCTGCCCATGGTGGTCATCCTGGCCCTTCTGCACCCTACCTCCTCCCTAAGTTCTCTCCGCTGCCACCAATCTCACTCAGTCCCTTCTTCCTGCGCCATGGAAACAGGCTGCAGTGAGCCAGGCCTGAGCTCCCTCCTCAGTCCCCTGTGGATGTGTGAGTACATTTGGGTTCACAACTGGAGGTAACACTCTGCTACAGCTGCTTTCTCCCTCTCCACTGCAGTCAAGGGCATGAGATGGTGGGAAAGAGAGAAGAGGGGCTGGGTATTTCTTCTGGGAAGGAAGTCAGGAAATTTCCCTTCTGCACCCCTGTACAACCACAGGTTCCCTCTTAGTGCACGGAGGGTTTCTAGGAAAAGTCTTGGCCCCTTTGTCAGCACTAGAGACTCACACACAACCCTGCAAAGCCACTGAGTTCCTCTCTGCTTCACTTGACCTTGCTCCTTGGAAGTCTTGACTGGCCCCCAGGCTCTGCAGACCCATGGGAGCAAAGGTACTGCCTGGGAGTGGGGGCTTAAGCGGATAATACATCATGTAAGGTGTGTCCACTTGGGCTTGGCATGGGGCCGACTGGGGTAGCGGGCTAGGCAGGAAAAGGAAAATGCAAATCAGAAAATAGTGAAGGTTGTTGTTATCAGAGGAGGAAAGCAAAGTATTTTTACTTAGAAGATAAGGAGGAGAAAGTAGAAAGGGAAATGGGGAGAGGATGATTTCTCTTTCAAAAGTTCCAACACATTTGCAGTCCTGGTCAGGGCAGGGTGGTGGCCTCTATCATTGATAGGTGTCTCCCAAAAGACTGTGTCAACAAAAGCCGAGGGTCATGCTAAATCGCTGATCTGGGAACAAAGGATGAAAACAAGAGGTCAGGCCTAAGAATTTTCACCAACTGGGCAGGATACTCTCCATCGCCCAGTGAGCCTGATTTTGCCAGAGCTGTTTATTTTCACCTCAAACCCATGCAGAAACTTACAGCAGCTGCAGCAACAACTTGGAAGATAGGTTGGACAAGAAATAGTCCTGTCTCACAGACAAGAAAAGCCAAGAGCCAAAGAAGTTAAATAATTGACAGGGAGCTGAAAGGGGAGTGCATTGGGTTGAATTGTGTGGGAAGATAAAATTCATAACATAACTGGCAACCTACTGGGTTATCCTGACAGCAGGGACAAATGTATCTAGCACCTCTTCCTCCCAAGGTAAGAGATTTTTCTTTAAGATACAAACTTACAAGGATGGGAAAAAATAGGAAAGGAGACCATGACAACACAAAAGCTGATGGACTGATTTAACGGAATCGGAGCCCCACTCACCTAAAGCCTTATCTTGGAAGCAGAAACCAACCTGCCAGATGCCCAGTAGAGCTGCAGCAGATCCCCAGGCTCAGAACTGGCTCCAACAGGTTCCTCTGGGGCAAGTCGAAAGTGGGGAGGGGATTTGGTGGAAGTTTTTTGAGATGGATCCTGAGATCCTCTCCCCCAATCCCAACTCCTCATCCCCTGGATTGTGAGAATTTAGGACTGGGCAGGGGAGCCACAAACTCAGGAGTGGGCTGGCCCATCGATTCTGCTGAGGGTCATAGCCCAGAGGCTATGTGGCTAGGCACATATAGAAGGTTGACTGCTTACTCTTTACCCAGCCCTCTTTACTCTGCTCCCAGAAGCTGACAGCCTGGTTGCTGCCCTGCCTCCTGGAGGCTGGGTGAGGAACTGCCGCTGAGAAGCTCCTGGACCACTCTCCAATGATGCCCACCCATGGCACACTCATGCTTCTAGGCAGCTCTTTAGCACCCTGACCAGACAACCCACTATCACCAGGTTTCTGAGAAAAGCCTATAACCCAGGAGAAAAAGGACTTGAGGAAACACTATGTAGAGAGAAGAAACAATAATTTTAAAATATTATTGATATTTCCAGAAAGGCAGGGGAAGAAACATAGTTTGCCTCCACGAAATAAGACTAGGATACTACAGAAAGGAACACTCCAGGGAACAAAACTAACACCTTAAACTGACAGAATCAAAACCACTGAAATTTAGGCCCTGGCTGGTAGCACAGTGGATAAGGTGCTGGCCTGTGGACCCAAAGGTTGCAGGTTCGATTCCCTAGCCAGGGCACATAACAAGGTTGCAAAACAGGTCTCTAGTCAGGCCTGTGGCTGGAGGCAGGTGAAAAGCAACCATACATTGATGTCTCTCTCCCTCTCTGCCTCTCTCCCTTCCCCTCTTTCTAAAAATAATTAAATAAAATCTTAAAAAAAAAACCCACTGAAATTTATATCACAAACTCATTTCCAGTTGATGGATTAACAGTCCATTCCTGTTCCCCCCAAAAAAGAGTCAAGGAGGCTTGCAAGCCACACACGATATAGCAGGATAAACATAATTAATGAGGAAATGAAGGAAAGAGAAAATAAAGAACTGAAAGAAACATGGAGCCAGATATATATACACACACAAAATTTAGTCCATGAGGTCCTTAGAAAGGTAAGTACGCTGGTCATATTTGAATTCAAAGGCATTAGCTATTACCTTCATGGTCTTATAATTTTGATGCTTTTTGTTTGCACATGGGTAGATTCCAGGGGCCACTCTGCCAGGGGCACAGGCAGTTGGTCCCACTGCTGCCCACCCAGGTTACCCTGCATGTCAACATTATCTTTTTAGAAGGAAAAATCTGCCACTTCTATCCTGGCTGACAGCTCCTGTGCCCACAGCAGTACTTGGCTACCAGGAACTTACATCACTTATATTTCTTTTTCAGCCTCTTCCTGCCTTTTTAGAAAAAAGAAAGAAAAACAAATAAAGAAAAGAAAATCTAAAACCTACCTGAAGCCCTGGAAAAGCATTATGCAGGGTTGGGCTAAGAATAATCCCCTTGGAAAAACCTGAGAATAAGGAGGTGAACTCTAAAGGCTACAGCTGAGATAAAGAAAAATCTCATGAATTCTGTTGGGCTTGGAGTCCATTATCTGTAGTCCATGACCCTAATGTTTAACATGCTAATTTTTGGAATATGACAGGTACATTCTAAACTTTTTAGCAAAAGAATGCAGTTCAGTGCAGTGGAAAGGGGTAGGCAAGCGGAGGTTGATAATGAGGGAGGGTAGATGAGGAGGATCATTAAATAGAAAGAGCACTTCTCCCATGTGGAAAAATGTTGATTTGGAAGTTTACATGCCTATTAACATTTAAATGGAAAGGTACTGCTTGGAAAGCAGGATATATGCATTTAAATAAGCAGCACTCACAGAAGAAAAATGTACATGTGCTCTGAATATCTTTCTACTTTGCTTTTTCAAGACCTTGCACACACACACACACACACACACACACACACTCACACACAGACAGACAGACAAAAATGATGATTGGAATTAAAAACAAAAAACAAAAAACAAAAAACAGAAATGGTGAGGGTAACTCTGGGTTAGACCTTATGGTGATGGTGAAGGCTGAGGACAGGAGAGAGGACACTCTTCCAATGGACCCGTGTCAAGAATGTGGAGTGACCAGCAAGGCCCATGGTCATTGGCCCCTCCTGGCCACAGGTGCACCTCTCGGCTGGACTAGTTGGTGGGAAGCTCTTCTTTCTCTGTGATGGGGAGGGGTGTTCACTGCCCTGGGAGCCAGCCATGCACTCAGGGGTTAGTTCCTTGGGGTGGCCCTCTGCACAGCCACAGTCTCTGAAGGAAGTGGAGGTGTGGTTTCTGGGTAGCCACACTGACATTCACCAGATGGGGATGGAAGCACAGATTCTTGGACCCAAGCTGCCCAGGTTGGTTCAAATCCATGGCCCTGTAAACTTGGGCAAGTTAGTCCAGTTTCCACTTTTAAGTGGAGGCCATGACAGCACTTACTTCAAATGGGATTTTATAGTAAGAGGATTAAATAAGTTAATATGTGTAAACTTCTTAAAATAGTACCTGGCACAAAGCTGGAGCTATGAGTATAAATAGAAATGGAAGTCACTGAAATTGGTTCTCTTTTTTTCATGCACGAGAACCTTTGCATTTGCTGTACATGAGCACATAGGAGCTGAGGAATGTGTTGGGGTTCACCCCTAATTAAGGCTTTGGTGTCCAGAGGCAGCAGGCTTCTTCAATCTGTTCGTGTGCCTCTCAGGTACCTACAGAGGCCAAGGTGAAGGCTCTCTTTTTCTATTTATTAACACTGAGGTGCATTTAGCTGAAGTGTTGATGCATCTTATTCTGAACAGCTGGGGGCTGCAGCATCTAACAGCAGAGGAGCCGGTGGCCACAGAGGCTCTTTGAGCCCTGGGCTCTCATGTCACAGTGAGAACCACACTGATGGAGAAGGCAGAAGTATAAGCAAGAGTACAACTCTGCCAGGAGGGCTTCAGTGATCTGGCTGATTAAAATGGAAACAGACACATCGCTAATGGGAGGTTTTAGCTGTAGCTTGTATTTTTATGTGAAAACAAATCATTCTTAAGTTTCCTGACTTGGGGCTTTGATCCACAAAAGGTCCTTTCCTCCAACTTTTTCCATGCTCCCTGCAGCCCTCCCAACAGGCTGCCATAACAGACTCCACTTCTAAAAGACTGCCTCCCATCTCTGCTTGATGGCACTGTGCTCTCTGCCAACATGGCTGCCCACATGCTCCACCTGGCATGCTTCTCTGCATCCTTAAAGATTTCCCCAACAAGTAAATGTCTGGGAGCCTGTCAGGTACATTAGCCCATGCTGGTGTCCAGGAGCCCCTGTAGCACTAGGTCAATACCATTCCTCCAGTACTTTCCACTAGTTCTTATTGCAATGATTTATTTCTCCCTCCCTCCCTCCAATGTGAGCTCATTCAGGGCTGTGGCCAGGTCTGCTTTACTTTGTTTCCACGTAATTGGTACAAGCAGGGGTTTTCTAAATGAGATCACCCTGCCATGTTGTAACAATGACTGAACTACGTACACCATGGAATAATGCAGACTGCAGCTGTACCCACCCAATTCAACCCACTTCTGCAACCCAAATGTCACGGTGACTTGGAGATAATTTTCCTTGCCTCCAAATTAAAAGCCAGCATGGATTACTATTTGGAAAGTCAACACTATTTTCATCACATACAAAGCATCGATCAAGGCCCAGATTCCAGCTCGCACGGGGCCAGGCGATGTGGGGGGCTCCCACCCATAAAGTTTCCTGAGTACATAGGAGACCCCACAGATTATGAACCCTAAAAACATTTCTGTGCCACCCCTCAAGTCAGGAAGAGGTCATGGGTGAAGGTGGCCTGTGGTGAAAATAAAAAATGGTTTCTGGGTCAGAAGATAGAGTTGAAGTTTTCTCCTCCTTAGCCGTACCTCCGGATCAGAGCTACCATACATAGGGATATTATGTGATGTTCCCACTTACAAACCACATTCATTGCCAAAACAAAGAAAGGCAAATTGCAAAATTTCTACTCGCCTGATGAAAGCTAGGTCAGCAGCTAAAGCAAGAGCCTGGAGACTAGAAAAGAGAAAGGAGAAAAACAAACAAACAAACAAAAAAACCCCCCAGAACTGAGAGGTAGGGTCCCAAACCAAAAAAATCACAAGAATGACTCCCTTATCCCTGTAGCCACGTTGCTTAGCCAATGGCAGAAACTGCAGATGATAAAGATGAAATGGAAACTATGGTTCAGCCAGCCAGGTACAGCTGTATACAGCTCAGCTCTGGGTCTCAGTCATGGGGGTCTTCCAGCTATGAGGGATGCACTAGACCAGTAGCATCCCCTATTCCACCCCAGAGGAGCTCCCACTTCTTCTCTTCTATGTCACCATATCACTGTCAGCTGCTCTAAGCACAGTCTATAAATTGAGGGGGGCATGGCAAGAATGTGCCCCCAAGAAGCACTCAGAAGATGGGAGTTTCAAACACAAGCACCTTAAAGGGTGCTATGCTTCCCAGAAAAAGAAAATGCTGCAGGCACCTGAGAGTTGGCTGATGGCAAAGACTTTGAAAAGCCTGGAGAAGAGGGAGATTAAACAGGAATGAACATTTACCATGTATTTACTTCATGCAAGCATTGGGGTGGGCAGTTTCCATAGAACATGTCCACTGAGCCTCCCAACAGCTCTGAAAAATAGGTGCTGTTTTTCTCACTTTGCAGACTTAGAAATCTAGACAAGGAAGTTTCAGCTAACCAAGGTCACACAGCCAGTGAGAGGCGGGGTTGGGAGAAAGGTCAGTCTGCCCAGGCCCTTTCTGTTCCTCTGTCCCGTTCAGATCTATGCCACTCCAACCCCCCAGAAGATGATTTACCATGAAATAAAATGGAATGAAATATGATTTGGTTATTAAAATTACTCTTTTGAAGAATGTCAATGACAAGGAGAATGTTTATAGTAGAAAACAATGCAAACGAGTGCAGATGACCACGGCATTGTGGGTGCTCAGAGGTGTACCATGCACATGCACACCTGCGCAGGGAAAGCAAGGGAGAAGTCCACCACGTGCTGACAGGGAGTCCTTCTGAGCCAAGAAAAATTTGGAAGCCAAGAAGTACTTGCTGTAAACAATTAGTTCTTTTAGAACTTAGGCATGGGGGCTAGGGGTGGGGGGTGGGGAGTTGGCAGTAGAATTGACAGGAATTGGTGACTGAATGTGAAGGGAGGGGGATAAGTCATCGATGACTCTCAGGTTTCTGGCTTGGCAGATGAGAAAATGGTAATTAGCCAAGGCACAGAATAAAAGGAGGCGCATCGAATATCACTTCTCTGTTTGGATTTATTTTTATTTGCATTTCTTTTTTTGGAAAGGGGATGGTAGGAAGGACAAGAAGGGCAAGTCTTGTGCAACAGGAGAGAGTGTTGAGTTTGGTTTGTTAAGTGCTGGTGAGACACCTAATTGCAGAAGCCCATGCGTCCCTGATTGTATGAGTCTAGTGCACGGGAAAGAGATGAGTGTTAGAAGTATTAATATAAAAACTCATGTCATTAAAGTCATAGGATTGGGCCCCTGCTCTCCCAGGCTGGGTGTATAGAAGTGAGAAGATGAGGTGGCTAAGGACAGAATTTGAACATCAACATTTAAGGCTTGAGAGTGGGAGGGATAGTCAAATAGGGCACAATCCAGCCTATGGGACATCAGGGAAATGAAACAGAGCAAGGGTTTCAATGATAGCCATTGCTGCTGAGATGAAATAAGATGTAATGTCATAAAACACTGAGCACCAGCTGTGTGCCAGGCCTTGTGCTAACCACAGGGCACATGGAACTTCAGAGAACTGGCATTGTCTCTTCCCACACTGAGTCATGACCTTGAGAGGTTCTGTTAGTGGAACTCAATCTCATTGAGTTTGTAGGAATGAATTGGGGGTAAAAAGTAAAAGTCAATTTAAATATTATGCTTTCCAGTAGACTGACTGTAAAGAAGAAGATAAAAATTGGGTCATGGGGTGAAACATCAAGAAAGGAGGGCTTTTCTTTTTTAAAATTTTTAAAAAGCATACGCGACTGGAGTCTCTGTCTATGCCTAAGAGAATCAGCCAAGAGGATGAACCTGAAGATACTAGAGACAACACTCTTTTCCATACACTCTGAATTTTATGCAAAACAAAAGGTCAGACCCACATACAGATTCAGGGATGTCACTGATTCCACTAGACCAATGTCCTTTCTGAAACCTCTGGATTACTCCTACCCAGGACCACTCATTCTGTAGGAAGCACCCACCTTAGGCATACTTGGCTCTCCCTCTTGCTTAGTGCTTTCATTTATTCACTGACTCATTCATCTGTTCATCATTTGCAGAGCTTGTTTCTCAGCCAGGTATTATTCAGGAGAAGATACCAGTCCTTCCCTAGAGACAGTCACTGGGCCATCAGGCCACATTTTATGTGGTCATTCCATCAGTTGGAGGCCCAAGAAAGCATCATCTCTTCTTTGTGTTTCTCTCAGCATCAAATACACAATTGGGGTTCTAAATCCCCATAGAAATGAAGGAATGACTCTACTCCATTCGGCATATACAAGGCTGAGTAGGAGCCCACAGTGACTCTCTGGGAAGATCAATTAGTGAGGGACAAAGGAAATGACATTTATTAGTCACTTAAGCGCTAGGCACAGTTGACAATGCACAGCTCACTTGGAGCCAGTTGATGAGAAAGCCTTTTCTTTTTGTTGAAAAGTGATGCCTAATGGCTTCACTGTTATGCTTTCAAATGTTTTCCACTTTGTATGGTTTGCTTTCCATGCTCAAAGGGTCTCAGGTGACTGGAAACATATTTTCTGCTTCATGTATAGTCAGTCACTTTTGGATTTTGCCTGTGTTTGGCTGTTGGGTCTTCTGTTAAGTAAATATTTATGTACTTTGGGTCAGGTTCCATTAGAAACAAGCACCCCACCCCCTTGGCCCCATGTGCCCCTCTGTCCCTCTGCCCTCAATGCTGTCATGATTTGTGGCAGCCCTGTTGTTCCAGCAAGATGCTCATTATTGAGGTCAGGGTCAAGGGCAGGGCATATGTGTGAAAACCCACAACAGAAATGGGAAGTATTGAACAAAAACTTATTTTTCTGGTTCTTCCAAAGGAACTAGTGTATTTGATTTACCTTTGAGTTTCGGGGAGGGGATCATGGATAAGATAAGCATGATGGGTCAAGTATTGAAGGCACCATTTTATATGTGGATACCCAGCCTATCCTACCCCGCATGACTCCTAAAGGATCAGGAACCAAGTTGTTTATTTGACACCAGCTCTTCAGTATCCACACTTTCTGTGCCCTCCCACTGGCAGCACAGAACAATCTTAGCTCTCAAGGTTCACTTTTGCCTTCCAGAGACACGGTCCTGGTCACTGGAGAAAGGAAAAAGAGTCAGAGCCTTTAGCACTTGTCAGATTTAGATGCAGGAATGAGGGGGACATTCCTGCACTCCGGCTGGACCTCACAAGTATATGGGCTCTATAGGCCAAGTCACCTCGATGTTCTTTTTTTTTTTTTCTTTTTCATCAATGTATGGTTGCTTTTCACCTGCCTCCAGCCACAGACCTGACTGGAGACCTGGTTTGCAACCTGGTTATGTGCCCTGGCTGGGGAATCCAACCTGCGACCTTTGGGTTTGCAAGTCGGTGCTTTATCCACTGTGCTACCAGCCAGGGCTTCGATGTTCTTGATGGCTTTAAAAATGAGAAGCACATTGTACTGCCTGCTCAGAGGACTCAACAGCAAAGGACACAGGACAAGAAGACTCAAAGCTTTGGAAGTGGAGGAAGATGAAACTTGGCTCTATCTGGCGCTGGGAACTTATGACTCCCCAAAGAAATTAAAGAAAGCTTTCTCTATTGAAAGGTGAGAACTTAAGTTTATTTTAATTGATAATATTAGATTGTGCTTTGGCTGCATTAACATGTATTTGCAACCTACATCAATCAGAGCTAAATTCCCATTAATCTGATCTCTATTAACTCTACATTAACAATGCAGGCCTTTCTTCTAGGCTCTTGGTTTATATGCCTTCTAACTTTCTGAATATGTCAATGAGACTTATGCCTCTAATTCCAAGCCTGTAACATCCAATTTCTCATCTTCATTCTTTAAGCATCCCCTTTCTTGATGCCAACAGCATCTGCCTCCGTGTGACCACCTGTCCCCTTAACATCAGTGGCATTTGAAATCCCCCTCCTTCCTTGCCCCTTACCACCTGACTTGCTGCCAAGTTTACTGGATTTTGCCTCCATGACAATTAATGATGTGTCCCCTCCTCTCCAATCCCCCCTGCCTCTGCCTGGCCTTGGCCTGCCTAACCTCACCCTGGTATGGTCAGTGAGCCTTGGTATTAGAGTTAATACTTGCTCCCTAACTTTCTGGCCACATGACCTTCAGCAAACCTCAGTTTCCTCATCTGTTAGTACCGGCAAAAAAATGAGAGGACTCAGAAGGAGCCCAGTTGGCACAGTTCTGTTCCTGTCCACTGACCCATGCCTCAGGGTCCTTCTTTCAGGATTTCTCCGCTCCCACCCATTTCAGGCTCTGCCACCACATGAATTCTTCTAGAACGAAATTCACTCTCTTACCTCCATGCTCAGCACCTGGGATGGCTCCCCACTGTCTGTCAGAGCAAAGGCCACACAAAAGTCCAGTTTTGGCCCTACGCATCTGACCCTCATTACCAGCACAATCTTTCTCCTCTCCGCTCTCTTTCCTGTTGTCTGTGCTACTTCCACCTGCATGGCTCCCCTTCTCTGAGTGCGCTCTCTGCTCCGCTGGGCTCCAACCATGCCAGTGCTGGACAGAGCACCTGCTCCACTCCATGTGTCCAGTTCCTTCTCATCCACTCAGAGCCACTCACTCTTAAACCCCTTGAAAGTCTTCCTGATGCCTAGCGAGGATTTGCTCACATTCTTATGACACAAACATGACCGATTTCACTTGATTTGTGGCAAAACACAAGATAAATAATAACACAGACATATGATTTACCCAACTTTTAGCACTCCATGGGGATCATTCAATTGTCAAAGTTGAATAATGTTTATGTTAAGGAGGTGTCGTTACTAAGTTTAGAAATATAAATTTATTGTAGCTTAGTATGTTTGTGAGTGCATGGGGATAGATAGTAGTAAAAGGTAGGCACTAGCTTTCTATATTGAAATGATTATATTTCTAGATAATTAGTTTGAAAAATAAAAGTCATTGGCAAATACTCTCTAGTGAAGTATTAATTTCCAAATGTTATAAGCTGACCAAACATATCCTTCTATGTAAGAAATGTATTACAGGCATTAAAAATCCCACTGTGGAAACTGAAAACAACCTAAACTATGGTAATAATTGGAAAATAGTTAAGTATATTATGATATACTCACATTATGAGCTCTTATGCAGACATAAAATGTTTTTTTGAAGAAATTAAATGATGTTGAAACAGCAAGATATAAAATTGTATATTCTGTGCACTCCTGAATATGTAATAATAATAATTATTATAAACACCAATGATAATAATAAGCAAGAAAAAAGGACCAAAAGAAAACATACCAAAAGGTTAATTGTGGGGGAAGAGAATTATGGGTGATTTTTATGTTCTTCTATATTCTTTTATGTGGTTTCCAAATTCTCAACAATAAGCATGTGTTGCTTGCACAATCAAAGAGAAAAATATTCAAAGCATGATTTAAAAACAAACACAGGCACCAACAATGTCATTGAGCTTCAATGAGGCATACAAGGATAGAGGAAGTTCAACCAGGTCCTTCCAGCATCCTCTGTCCAGAAGGGGTCCGTCTGCGGGGGGGCAACTGGCCTCCGCAGCCCAATCACAAAGCAGCCTCCCTCAGCAATAGCTGCTGAACCAAATACGTGAGCAGCTGCATGGTGAACCACTCAGTGGCTTTCCTTCTAGGCAAGATGACCTGAGAATGCAAGGAACAGCAACCCAAGTCTTGCAAAAGAACAGAGTAGTTTTTCTCTTCCCTGTATTATCTCTGCCTCTGATTGACAGTGCCTACTGGCAACAGTCTTTGTTTTATTAGTCTAGGTTTCCTAAGGCCACTAGGTAATCTTTCAGTAGTCCTCTTGTCAAGAATCATGACATAAGGAGCATCAATCAGTATGATTACAGATTAATGGGCACATATGATTGGGGCAGGAAAAGGCTGTTTTCCATAGACATGTAAAAATGAGAAATCTGCATGTGCCAAGACCAGTACCAGCCATAAAGTCCTGAATGTCAGGCAGGATGGGGCTGAAGAAAATTGCTTGGAACTTGGCACCAAGCTTGGCACATACAAAGTGTTGCAGAGATACTCTGGGTTGACCAATGGGCAATTTTGACCATGAAAGATCACAAAGACATGCAGCAGAATGCTATCCTCTATGTTCTTAGTGACATGATGAAGCTGAATATTCTTCCAAAGACCTAAAGAAGAGTAAGAGGGCACCAAACACAGTGGTTTTTATTTTTAAGATTTTATTTATTATTTTTAGAAAGGGGAAGGGAGAGAGGCAGAGAGGGAGAGAAACAGCAATGTATGGTTGCCTTTCACCCACCCCAGCCACAGGCCTGGCTGGAGACCCGGCTTGCAACTTGGTTATGTGCCCTGGCTGGGAATCGAACCAGCAACCTTTGGGCTTGCAGGCCAGTGCCTTATCCACTGTGCTATCAGCCAGGGCCACAGTGGTTTTTTAAAAATTAAAAGTAAAACCTTTGAACCCTGAAATCTGGAAGAGCCTGAGGTCAGACTACCTGGGTTTTCAGTATTGACTGTTGTCAGCCATGTGACGCTGGTCATCTCTACACCTCAGTTTCCCCACCTGGAACATGGAGCCAATAACAGCACCTCACTCAGAATGTGGGGGTTGGAGGGGATCATGTATGCCACAGATTAGGGACTGGACCGCAATGCTGGCAAAGCAATTTCTCTCCACTTCCTCTCCGCATCTGTCTAAAATACTCTTTAGCAAGTGGCTTAGAGAAAATAAAAGTCAACATGTTCCAGACTCTAAATGCACATATTTAAGTGAAAACTTTCTTTTGTCAATAAACAGCATGAATTTTGTTGTTTACACACTCATGATGCTGCTGCAAAGCTCTTGGGGCCACGATTCAAAAGCGGAAATACATGAGTTGGTCCGGCTGCTTCTGTTAGAGCCCAGGGCACCTTGACAGCAGGTTGTTGGACAAATTATTTGAATGAGGCAGATACAGAGCATCAAGCCTTGCTCAGGTTTTACACCTAGTCCCTGCTCCCACCCGCATCCTTAGGGTCTGACACTGCCTGCCTCACTTCATAATAAAGAAAGCATTTGCTCAGCAGTTACCATGTGCTGAACGAAGCACTGCTTGAAGACTTTTGCATTCCTTAACTTATCTAATCATTACAATAACCTTATGCTTCGAAGACAACTCAGAGGGATTCCCTACCCAAGGTTGTCACTGTTACTGAAAAAAAAATAAAGTGGATCCAATCAGACCCTCTGTAGGGATGGATGTAGGCATGTGAGGGGGCATATGTTAAGGGCAGGTAACTCAGGCTCAGCTCAACATCCAAGTAACACTGGGTCACTGTTCCCACAGAGTCCAGGCTAAGGACTCTGAGACACAAGGACACGCTGCCCTCCATATTTCACTCCCTTAAGTCTTTGCAGCAAAAGCTTATCACCGAATACAGTCTGGGCTGCTGCCTCCTCCTGGCAACCTGAAAGACACTCACCAGTACAACCCACAAGAGTCAAGAGATTCTAGATTCCTGAAGTCCTGTGGCTCACTGAGCAGTTTGTAAGAAAAATGTCAACCATTTTAAATTAAATTCAATTAGTGAGTTTGCATTGATTGTTTTATTCAATGCTGAGCACTTTGCCTCCCACTTAGGCTCCACAAATGCGCTAAATGAATGGGCAAGTCGCCTGGGTTCTACTTTAAATTGAACACACCAGCAGGGCAGTCCATGGAGAGCAATGGGGGGAGGAGGGAAATTAGGACAATGGTAATAGAACAACAATAAAAAATAAAATTAAATTGAATACACTGAGCACAATCATTCTGTGAACAACCTGATACATGTTTTTATAACCCGAAGGTAAGAGGATGACTTTTAATCAATACATGGGGCTTTCAAAAGAGTTACTTTTGTATTTTTGCTTTCCCCTACATGTTTATTTTGAGCTTTAAAAACGTTTTCATGGTGGTACCTCCCATGTTTACGCATAACAAAAGATTTACCATTTTAGCCATTTCTAATTGTACAGTTCAGTGGGATTAAGTGCATTCACATTGTTGTGCAACCATCACCGCCATCCATCCCTCTAAGTTTTGCATCTTCCCAAACTGAAATTCTATACCCATTAAATACCAGCTCCTTATCCCGCCCACTGGAAGTCCCTGGTAATGACTTTCTACTTCCTGTTTCTATGAACTTGACATTAACTCCAGGAAATTCACGTATAATAGCCTCTTCTCCACAGGGTATATGAGGCCTGTCCCAAAAGTATCAAGCCAATGTCCATATCATTAAAAGAGTTTGTATAGCCGATACTTTCAGGACAGACTTCATACATTCCAAGGCCCTCAGTGGATGGTTGAAATTGCTGATAGTACTGAACCCTAAGTGTTTTATGTTTTTTTTTTTTTTCTGTACATACATCCCTCTGAAAAATGTATAGATAAGGCACAGTAAGAGATGAACAACTAATAATAATAAAAACAGTTTTAACAAAATACTGTAATGAAAGTTATGTGGACACCTTTGGAGCTATTATATAGTAAAATAAAGGTTATTTGAACATAAACACTGCATTATTACAGCAGTTGATCTGATAATGTAGGTGGCTAACAGCTAACATGGCTGGGAGCTTACACACGATGTAAAGACGTGGACTAAAAGATGATTTATATCTCGGGTAAGACAGAGCGGGACAGGGAGAGATTTTATCACATTACTCAGAATGGCACACAACTTATGCAACTTAAAACTTACAAATTGTTTATTTCTGGAACCTTCCATTTACTATTTTCAGGCCATAGTTGACTGAGGGTTACTTAACCACAGAAAGCTATGGAAAAGGGGAGAACCACTATATATAGAATCACACAGTATTTCTCCATTTGTATCTGAGTTATTTTACTTAGCATGTTTTTATCCATGCTGTAGGCTATGTCAGGATAGCATGCTTTAAAAAAAATGGCAAAATATACCTATGGACCTGGATGGAGACCTGGCTTGCAACTTGGTTATGTGCCCTGGCTGGGGAATCCAACCAGCGACCTTTAGGTTTGAAGGCCAGTGCCTTATCCACTCACTGTGCTACCAGCCAGGGCCCCCTCCCAACTTTTTAGAGCCGGTGTCAGAAAAGGTATCTGGAAGGCTGTACTAGAACCTGTTTCTGCTAAGCACTTTACAAGTCGCCTTGCCTCCTGAGCCTGTTGTTTCTATGTTTGTGGTGACTGGTTCTGTGCCAGAGTGTGGGGGGGATTAGTAAAACTCATTATCACCCTTGTTTAGTTTGTTTTTTTGTTCGTTTATTTTTAGAGAGGGAAGGGAGGAAGAAAGAGAGGGAGAGAAACACTGACATAAGAGAAACATTGATTGGTTGCCTCTTGCATGCACCCTGACCGGGGACTGAACCCGCAACCCACGTATGTGCTATGTCTGGGAATTGAACTGGCAACCTTTTGCTTTGCAGGATGCCACCCAACCAACAGCCACACCAGTCAGGGCCCATCCTTATGTTTTTAGTTTTAAAGAAAGAAGATGCCCAAGGACACCATCTCAAGGAAAGCAGTGAGAGCAGTAACACTGGACAATGGAGACCTGACTTAAGAAGGCATCTGCTATGGTGATTCATTGGTAGAATTTCTTGTACCCACATTAGCGAAGCAAAGTTACGAGGGGCTGTCAGCTGTGGCGCAGTGAGCAGCTCATTACACAGACCCAGGCGCTGCGCTGAAGCCCAAGAAGGCATGCCAAGTCAAAGCAAAGCACTCGGAATAGAAATGCACGTCCCCTCTACACAGGCGAGAAATCAGGCCACTTTCCAGAAGGTGGGCAGTTGGGGCTGTTGGGGCGAGGAGGAAGCAGCAGATCCAGGATGCGCACTACAGGCGGAGCTCCTGACCCATGTCCTTCTGGCTGCTGGGCCCAGGACAAAGCAAAGACAAAGGGGTGGCCCTGAGGTACACTGTCCCCAGGACTCAAAAGAGGAGAGAGGACACGGCTCAAACCCCAACTGAGAAAGGGTAAGTATGAAAGGAGTTCAGAACTTCCATGCACATTGTGTTAATTAACAGAACAGTGATTTGCCAATGAACGCCTGGCAGGGGTGCTCATCTGCCCTACAGAGGCCCCCCTTTCCTGATGGAATCTCAAGTGCACAAGCCATGAAATTACTTCTAAAAAAAAAAAAAAAAGACAAAGACAGTCAAAGAGGACAAGCACTTACATTTGTGTACTGGAGAGACTCTCACTGTTCTCTTTCTTGAAGAAGACAGGCTAATTACAGATCTGAGATGACACAGAAATACCCAACCTTATCACCTGTCTTGGGAAAGCAGAAAATGCTAACTCAAAACAGTGCACCTGGCCATATTTTACCTATACCAACCCATGCAATCTTTACAACAACCCACTATCATCCTCATTTCACAGATGAGGCAATAGCAGCACAGAGAGGGTGAGTAACTTGCTCAAGGTCATCCAGCAAAACAGAAGCAAAAACAAACATTCTATCTCTTTCCCAACATACTTACATGAAATCCCAGCTATCAACTCCATTTTCTTACTAGTTCAGGCAGCCTGAGGCTGTGAATTCTAGAAATGTGTAAATTTCAACTTCAGAACCTGGGTCATCTGAAGTTTTTATTGTAGGATTTTTATCCTAATCAATGACACTTGAAGGAAGGACCAGCAGTAGAAAACAAAACTATTTTCAGGTCTGCGTACACAAACAGCTTCTCTCTCATCCTACTTAGAATACAATGAATTTCACTAAGTGAGAATTTTAGCATACAACATATATTTCAATTAATCTCTATTTTCCTAGGAGTTAATCAAAGCTATAAAAACATGTTCCTTTTTTTAAAAAAAATCCTCACCTAAGGACATTTTTTTTTTTTTTTTCATTGCTTTTAGAGAGAGAGGAAGAGACAGAGAGAAACATTGGTTACCTCCCATACGTGCCTAGTCTGGGAATCAAACTGGCAACACAGGTCTGTGCCCTGTGTTGGGATTAGATTGGGAATCGAAACCACGACCTTTCTGTTACAGGATGATGCTCCAACCAGCTGGGCCACACTGGCCAGGATGAAAACATGGCCCTTTGACCCCATATACATGAACAGTAAAACTGTAAGAACATCAGTGCAATGATAAATAATCTTAGTAAATTCAGACATAGATCTCCAAATGATATGGGGTTGAACTGTTCTGTTAGAAGTCTTTAGGATTCATGAGTGGTAGGTGGAGTTCTCATTTCCACATCCAACACTGGGGCCATCTAGGAGAGAGGATATTAAGCTTAGTCAAGATAAAAGGCAAGGGACAAGGTAATGGAGGGAGGTAAAAACATACCGATAACTTAAGGCAGGAGGTACATGGAACACAAGATAGAGAAGAGGCCAGAGATAATGAGATGGAAACCAGAGCCAAGGAGAAAAGAAGAAGCAGAAATAACCCTATGCGCTACCAGGAAGCCAGACAAATCAGATTTCAGAGGGTACCTCTCAGGGCTTCTGACACTTTGGAAATGGAACATTTAACATACAATGTGAGGCGAACAGATGTGAGCTGGGAAATGACAGGGTAGAGAGAGGTGAGTGGGTGGGTGGCAATTTTATTTGCCATTTGAATCTGAACAACCCAGTTTAGGGAAATAGATTTAAAAAAAACAAAACAATAAATAATGCAGTGTGCCTCCACTCTGGTGGTGATGAGCTTCCATTTTAAGAGGGTTGGACACAACTAGATCTTTTGATGCCCTGATATGTGCATTAAAATGTAAATCTATCTGTAGAGCCTGTCACATCTGCTTCACGGTGCCAGAGAGCCCAATCCCCACTACAAAGAGACCCAGAGGTTTCCATGGCAGTGGGAGAAGGAGCCCCGCTGGCATGGCCATGTGGGCCTCTTCCTGTATGACAGTCCCCAGGGTGGACACTGACAGGTCTGGGCAGAGGAATGAGGACACACACTGGTAAAGGGGTCTGGTTTCTCTCGAGTCTGTGTCTGGGTTTTGTGGATGGTGTAGAAGGAAAGTGGAAGGATAACAGTATAATTAATCCTCAAACTTGTGTTAAGGCTCTTTCATACAAATTACTTCATCTGATCCTCAGCCACCAAAATAGATGGGGAGGGTGGTTTTCTCATTCTACAGTCAGGGAAATGGATCCCATGGTCAGTCAGCTCTAGTCTAGGCAAGTGGTATACACAGATCATGACCTTGTCTCTAGACTTGGGGAAGGGCTTGCAGGATGATGAGTTCCCTCCTCTTGCCTAGGGACATGAGGTCAGTGGCTGCCCTAGCCTGGCCTGATATGGACACCAGGGTCTGGTTGCCTATGAGTATGAAGCAGGTGCCCAAAGGTCCAGTTCCCCAAAGGGCACTGGTTTGTCTGAGGAGCTGCAATTCTGTGTCTATATGGTTAAGACTTGAGGCCTCTAGATCTGGCTCAAGTGCCCTGGGCACAGGGGAGGGTCATAGACACACTATTAGAATCCATTTTAAGACTTAGCAAGAAGCCTGGGGCAGGTCCCATGGAAACCCCGTGCCTATGGGAGAGGGAAAGATGGGGGGCAGAAAGACCCAAAGCAGAAGCACCACATGCCCACCTGCCACACAGGAGGCTGCAAAGGGAAATTCTGCAATAGTCTTGCCCTTGGGGTACTGGGTGTGCTCAGAAGGGTAATCAGAGGGGTGACAGAGCACTGGACCAGACAAAGAAGCCCTGGGTCCCAGGCCCAGCTCTGTTGCTAAGCAGCCATACCACCTTGGAAAAGACAAGAGTGCCAATTTCCTTGTGTGGAAATAGGTGCAATGGGTTGTGCTGTGGTCAACAAGAAGATATGTGCAGACCCTAACCCTTGGTACCTGTGCACACAACCTTATTTTGAAATCAGGTCTTTGCAGATGTAACTAACTTAAGGATCTTGAGATGAGATTGCCCTAAATTTAGTGTCTCCTGAATCTAACGACTGGGGTCCTTAAAAAGAGAAGGAGGTTTGATGTGTGGGGACAAGGGGAAGAAGCCCACACATGGAGTGAGGCAGAGACTGGAGTGATGCTACCATAGCCAGTGAGTGCCAGCAGCCACCAGAAGCTGGAAGGGGTAACGAAGAACCACCCCCCACCACCCACGTAGAGCCTTCAGAGGGAGTGCGGCTCTGCTGACACCTTGAGTTTGGACATCTGGTGTTCACAGCTATGAGATCATGCATTCCTGTTGTCCTACACCTGTCAGTCTGTGGTCAGTTGTTATGGAAGCCCAGGAGGACTCAGTGAGTATTCACATGCTACACCTGTCAGTCTGTGGTCAGTTGTTGTGGAAGCCCAGGAGGACTCAGTGAGTATACACATGTTGTCCTGCTTCCTACCACAGTGGCTGTGAGCACAAATGACATTTTGCAGCAAAGTCATGAAAGGGACACATTTTCTGGGAGATTTTGACCCTCCATCTGGGAAAACTCCTCTGAGCACTAATTCCTCTTGACCACCCTGCCTTTCAGGGGTTGGAGCTGTCAGGTGGAGGTGTCTCTGTAACAATGGACAAGCAAATAGTGAGCAAGGTTGACTCTGCTCCAGCCATTGAATTTGGTATCTGGTGTAGATGTTCTCCCTTAGTGCTCCCACAACTGCTGAGCCAGGTCCTGTTTTTAATCCCACCTTGCAAATAGAAAAACAGACTCAGAAAGTGAGAGTCTGGCACAAGTTCACAGCAAGTGGCAGAGGTAAGAGTCTGTACAAAGAAGTTGAAGGTGGGGGTGTGTAAGGGCTGGAGAATAGGTCACAGATGGCCTTGGAATGAGAGGTGACCAAGGGTATGGAATGAATACACCACCACATTAGGTAGGGCATGTGCATATGTTCCTGTCCATGCTCTCTTTTCTTTACCCTAGTTTAGGCTTTTCCTGCCCCCTTCCCCACCAGAATAGCCATTTTCCAATGTATCTCAGCTGTGTAGACCCCTCACTGAACTTGACTCAAAGTCAGTTGCCTCATGGACAGCAGGAGAGGATCGTGGCCCTGATGTTGGAAGTTACAAGCAGCCAGGTAGTCCTGCCTAGGCCTTGCTGTTCAGCACAGTAGCCATGAGCCAAATGCAGCTACTGAGCACTTTGCCGTGGCTAGTCCCAATGGAAATGTGCTGTCAAGTACAAAGAAAAGATGGCACATTATCTCACTAATGTTTTTCATTCTGATTAGAGGATGAAATGATACTTTGGATATACTGAGTTAAAGAAAATATATTACTAAGATTAATTTCACTTGTTTGGTTTTAGAGGCTCTTCTTTTTTGGCAACTGAAAGATGAAAAATGTTATGTGTAGCTCAGATTATATTTCTATTGGATAATGCTGGCCTAGGCAATGCCATGAGTGCTCCACTTGTACGGGAACTTGGAACAGTCTTTCAAATAGCCACGTGCCTAGGGCAAATACAATTTATACCAATCACAGGGGGAAACATGCCTGTGTTCCCACTGCTCTGTCTGGAACCTGCCTCCACATGATGACATAAAACAGCACTTGGCTGAGTTCTGCCAAAAGTAGTAGGTTCCTCTTTATGGGGGTTAAATGAATAACACAAGAGAGTAAGTATCCTTATTTCTCCACTGTGTTCTTCCTTTTGGGTCTAAATCAGTGCCCTCCCCAGGCTCACAGCTGCTGTCAGCACACAGGCTTTTGAGAACTTGGGCTGCCTCAGGCTGCCCCTTGGCATAGCTAAATGCCAGTAATAACAGGTTGATTAGAGCTCAGCTAATCACAGACCCAACCTAGCCAAGGTTGTGACATATGTCTCCTCTAGTCTGTCCATCTTAGCTCACTTCACATCTGTCCACCTGTCTCCAGGCAACTGCTTATACATCTCCTTTCCTCCCACTTTGCATTTTTCCCACCGTCCCCTCTCTCGGTTTGGTCTTTGTGCAGGGACACAGGCACACTTGCTCCCAAGCTGTCAGCAGCATGGCCTGTGCAGTCATGGAGCAGGGCAGGCAATCTCTATCACAATGCAGCTCCCAATGTGATAGGTGAAATGTGGGCAGTGGTGACAGGCATGGAGAGGGGAAGAGGGAATGAATCATTGAAAAGCCCGGACTCCCAGCTCTGCAGGACATGCAAAAGGAGCCTACACCCATGCCTGCAGAAAGGCAGACAGACACCATGTGCCAGACAAGGGGAAAACCAGGTTAGCCAAACCCACAGGCATCAGGAGCTTCCTCAAGAAGTCTTGTCCTTCCCCACCAGAACAGATTTTCCTCTCCCCAGAACTTGAATAATGTCTACTGTCTTTGCTGCTACTCCCTTTAAGCCTTCCTGGTAGGGCCTGATAGGAAAGCAAAGTCCTGACCAGTGACACTAAGCCTTAGCTTCCTGTGGATGTGGCCACCACACAGCAGAATATTCGGCATGCACATTGGAGACACTAAGTGTTCGCTGTTGTTACTGATGAAGAATAACAAACAGCAAAATTACTATGTGGACATTTCCACAGCTACCTTTCCTGGTGTTAAAAAAGAAATTGTCCCAGATTTGGAAGTGGAGCAAAAGGTTTACTGTGGGTGCTCTGACCGTAGAGTGGGAAGGTGTCTGGCTGGCTGCCTGGAATTGTCTCACTCTTTTTTTTTTTTTTTTAACAAGCAATGAATGTTTATTGACTGCCTATTACATACCAGGCATTGTTCTAGAACACCCCCAAAAGAAAATAATGAGGGAGAAGATACAAATTCTAAGGGAGAGGAAAGGGGCAGTTGAAGGCTAAGGAAACTGAAAAGCCTTGAGTGATGGACATGGCCTTAAGCCTCCTCTTCTGCCTCCTCACCGAAATCCTCCTCCTCTTCTGCGGTGGCATCCTAGTACTGCTGGTACTCAGAGACCAGGTCATTCATGTTGCTCTCTGCCTCGGTGAACCCCATCTCGTCCATGACCTCTCCTGTGTACTAGTGCAGGAAGGCCTTCCGGCGGAACATGGCTGTGAACTGCTCTGAGATGCGCTTGAACAGCTCATTGGCTATTGCCCATGAAGGTGACTGCCATTTTCAGGCCACGGGGTGGGATATCACAGACAGCTGTCTTGACATTGTTGGGGATCCACTCTACAAAGTAGCTGCTATTCTTTTTTTTTGTACATTGAGCATCTGCTCATGCACTTCCTTCATGGATATCCGCCCATGGAGGACAGCAGCCGCGGTGAGGTACTGGCCATGGCGGGGGTCACAAGCAGCCATCATGTTCTTAGCATCAAATACCTGCTGGGTGAGTTTGGGTACAGTGAGCGCCCGATACTGCTGACTTCCACGCTGGTTAGAGGGGCAAAGCCAGGCATGAAGAAGTAGTTATGGTGGCTGAGACAAGGTGGTTCAGGTCCCCATATGTTGGTGTGGTCAGCTTGAGGGTGCGGAAGCTGTCTCACTGTTCAGGAGTGAGCACCTTGGCCTGATGTGCTATTTACTACTGATTAGGATATTTACAACTTCGTTGGGCTAGATGATAACTCTTAAAAAACTGATAAGAAAGCAACTGATTCTACCTAACAGTAATACATGCATATTGTCCTACAGAAATATGTCTGGCCTGGAGAAAAGGTAAGTCCAGTACTTACTGTTTTTATTCTGTGGTCCATGAACCAGTTTTGTACCTAATCTAACAATCTTATTTTTGAATTTACTGTATTTTAGATACTTTTCCCTATGGGACATATTAGCTCTGGTTCTTTAATGGTCTTTGAACCAGCTATATCATCTTACTGGTGCCCTCATTAATGAGTTGGATACATTTTTGAAGCCTGTTCTTTCTATTTTATATAAAAGTCATGTCTTTAACTTTTTAAGAAGATTTCATTCATTATTTTAGAGAGAAAGGCAGGGAGGGAGGAAGAAAGGGAGGAAGAAACATCAATGTATGGTTGCCTTTCACCTGCCTCCAGCTATGGACCTGGCTGCAGACCTGGCTTGCAATCTGGTTATGTGCCCTGACTGGGAATTGAACTAGTAACCTTTGGGTTCACAGGCTGGGGCCAATCCACTGAGCCACCAACCAGGGCTTCTTTAACTTTTTGATAAGTACTCCTTGGCACTGGATAGAATTGGGAGTGGTAGGGTCACAGGTAGTAGCTACACTACATAATCAATGAAACACTTGAGACTTGGATCATTGAAGGTCACTGGTTTCCACTCTTGTTTCCCCTAACAGTTCTTCTAGGGAGGTATTCCAGGAAGAGATGGTCACACAGCCTCTGAAGAAGGTGCTGGAGAGGAAAAGAGAAGGAAACTAGGACACAAGGATACCTGGTCACTATTTAAGCTGGGGGCAGAGAGTACAGGCCAATGGCAACGATGTGATGTACCATGTCCTCCCACATCCTGCTCTATCCTACCAGGCATTCCCTGTACCCAGAATACCTTTCCTGATCTACTAATCACACCTGGAAGCCCAGCTCAAAGGCCACCTTCTCCTGAAGCTGTCCTGGGCCACCATCCCAGGCCCCCACCCAGAAAGAGTTGCCTGAGCCTTCTTTGGGAGACTGTTATAGAGGCTCTGGCTCTAAAAGAAAATGTAGACACCTTTTCTCAGAAATGCGTGAATGGCTTCCCTCCAATGGAAAACTGCCAGCTGCCTTAAACAAGAGCATGGGTTGAAGATACCACTCGGGGAATGGGTAGAAATAGTCCCAGCATGGAATAGAGGAGAGAAGGAAGGAGGTTCCAGGAAACAGTTTTGGAAAAGGAAAGGCAAAACTGACCCAAGCTAAGGAGCCATGTCCATCTCAGGCCCAAGGTGAAGCTGTGGGATAAAGCAGAAAAATGCAGCTGTGTTTGAGAGAACAAGGCAGGCAGGGTGAGGGCTTCTGGGAGACGGAACAGAGGACAGGAGAGGTAGTGAATATAAAAACTTCTCCATATTTCTGAAACTCAGTCAAGTTAACTTGCATATCTCTTTGTTCTTGTGATCTGGTGAATAGACATGGGAAAGATAAATATATATAAGCAGTGGACACTATCAAGGCTGGTTGGGGACTCTTGAACTCCCAGTGTGTCAGACTGGCCTGTTACCAGGACAACTCCTGTCAGTGAGTGAAGAATGACCCACCACACTTGTAATGTCAGGGTGTCACTCTCTGCAGCCATGCCTGTTTCTCCACTTGACCATGGACTTCTTGGGACTAGGTACCAGCTTATATTCATCATTACTTTCCCAGAGCTCAAAACAGAGTTTGGCATATTGTGGTCACTGTTTTTAAGTTTCTTAAATATATATTTTCATTGCCCACTAACTTTTCTTTTCAAATAGATTATACCTGTGCATTTATTTTCAAATATGAGGCCTGTCCCGAAAGTACCGAGCCAATGTCAATATAATTAAAAAGGTTTGTGTGGCTGATACTTTCAGGGCAGACCTTCTACAGGAAGAAAAGAAGGGGCAAGAGAAATCCTAAACCTGAAGTCAAGCATAACCGTGAAAAGGAAAGTAAAACAGAACATCTCTGGGGCCAGGAGAAGAAAGGAAAGGATCAGAAAAAGGCAGGCACTGATGGCTTAGCTTCCGAAAGTCATCGGCTTCTCCCTTATACGCAGTTCAATGTGCAAGCAAAGAGGCCAACAAAACAACATCTATAAACCATCTTCCAAGAAACAGCAAAGACACAGACCTGGAAAAGAGGTGGGACACTAATCACCCAGGCAGAGGCCAGGGGTGTTGGGCCAACCCAGTTAGGGACAAGTTATTTTTCCAAGGCACTGGTGAGTATGGGGAATGTTTCACGACCAGAAACCTGTGAGAAGAGTCAGAAGGCCTGAGTCCTTGTCTCGAGTCTACCCTGACTACTGATCAGCTTTTATATCAAAATGTGATTTCAGCACATGATCAAATTCCCCCAACCCTCCCCAAATGCTTCCTCTGTGAATCAAGTGTAGTGCCACTCATGCTGGGGGACAGGCTGAGGCTCAGGGACCCAGGAAGATGGCTGCTGCCAAAAGCCGGACTAAGGAGAACACTTAAATCAACTTTGAGACAAAAGCAAGGCCTGGGTGGAGATGAAGGTTAGGCACCTGAAGATAAACAGGAAAATGGGAGGGACACTAGGATGGCGGAGATAAATCTGGCTGGAATTTGCATTGATGTACAACCTTTCCAAAATTAAAAAAGAAAAAAATGCAAACAGATACTGAATTTTGCCGCTCGCATATTCAGAGATGGCTAATTACGGCTTGATGTTTTCTAATTTGGGATGACTGGGACATGGCGGGCATGCCTTCCTACCGATGAAAATGCCCTTTGAGCCTCTCTCTTCAGTGCCCCTTCTCTGCAAAGTAGAACGAGTTGCAAAATGCCAAGTAGTGGAGTCATGGTCCGGCCTCTGTCATTTCCCAGCATTGCAATCTTGGAGGCATCGGTTCACCTCCCTGGGTCTCAGGTTCCTTGTGGGTACAAGGAGCCAGCTGGACAATAGTTGCAAGTCTCCCCTGCCAGCTCCAGAAACTCACAACAGAGGCCATCAGGACCACCTCCCTGTGACTTTCGGAAAGCAAGGCCTCTCCCTCCAACTAGTCTAGCAAATCATCTTTCCTGCATTCTGCCTAACCATCTCATTTGTCCTCCATGTGCTCTTGCAGGTGACCTGGTAAAACGACCACACTGGTGTCTGAGGCTCCAAGTCTTGGGGACAAGGGAACCCTGCTGTGGGGTGCAAGTGGAGTAGAGAAAGCAGGCTACTGGGAAGCAAAGCAGCAGAGAGGAGGGGTGGTTGGTGTGTATAGCTTCCTGTATTTTAGCTCCCGCCCTGCCTTGGGGTGCCTCCTAGGCTCCCAGGTACAGGGACTGGGTCACAGCTACTCCTCGTGCCACACAGAAAAACCCTCTACAAAGCTAAACAGCAAATATTTTTCAGAAGTCACAGTCATGAACAGGATTCCTCTGTAGTCATATGGGGATTCCCAACCTGAATGTACCTGCTGGTTAGACTCTAAGAGTTGCTAAAATGTTTGGGCTATAAAAGTCAAGCAAAGGTGCCTAAGTATCCTAAGGTTGGTCTTTGACAGCACCCTGAGGCCTGGTCCAGGCCTCCTTACTGAGTCCCCAGAGTGTGAGGACTGTGGGGCCCCTCCCCCATCCCTGCCTAGTGACCTCTCCAGCACCCTCCCCCAACTGCCACCATTTTCTGACCGTGGAGACCACACTGATTGTGCTCCTGGTAGAGCCAGAGCTAGGCCCCTTCCTATTTCGACTGCTGCTCTGAGGCCAATGTTATGGCTCCAGCTCTCTTCTGAGTCCCTACCTGTCCCAGAGCTACTGGGAGGCAGTGGGGCAGGACACACCCTGATTGAGCAGAAGGACTGCAGTCCTGGCCTTGCACATGAGACACTGGAATATAGAACCTCTCATGGAAGGATCTGCAAAGGTGATTCAATTCTGTATTATTCAATAGCAAGAGACCATTGGCTTTCAGGTGAGGATCTCAGGGGCAGTGATTAAATGACTTGCCCTTATTCACTCAGGTGGTTAGTGACAGAGCTGAAACTAGAACCTGGGGCTCCCCGTCCCCGGCTCCGTGACCACTGTGTTCTTACTTACTGACTGAAAAACCTGTCTAATCTTTGCAGCCTGGTTTCCACCAGGAGATGTGTTCTGAGTTCCAAATTACCACATGACAGAGAAATTGGGAACACAGCTCACTCTGAGTTGGACACTTCCAGCTCTGCCTAAGGTCTGTCTGTCTGTGACTTGTGGGAGGGGTCAGACCCGGAGGAGAAATGATGTTATGATACTACTGACCTGCCCATCAGAAGGATCTGTATAGTACAACTTGTCCCAGGACTCTGCCTTTGGTTTAGTCTAAAAATTAATGGGGAGGGGAACCTCTTTTAACCTCCCATGGCCATGCTTATGGAATTTTTCCCTCAGGACTATTTCTAGGTGAAAGAAAAGGAATGAAACAGTTTCATCCCTATGGTTCTAGAGAGAAAGCTTCCATGATGTCATTACTTCAGGTACCAACAGAAGGTCAGCTTTTAGGGGAGATGAGGGGACCCAAGGCGGCAATGGGGACAACAACCCCCATACTCTCTTTTACTCAGTGATATTCATGGGACAAGAAAGTCCAATTCTGATGATACTTTGTCCCCTTGGTTCTCTTTCTCCCTTGCATGACAACAATAACACATGCCCCAGAGCACTACTGTCACCATGCAGGACTGGTGAGGGCCTTCCCCAACACCTCAACTGCTCATTTTCCCTCTGTGGCAGTGATCCTCTTATGACCTTTTTCTTAGAATTATGTGGACTTCCAGGGGACGACTAAGTGGTCGCTATGCCAAATATCTATGGTCAAAAATAACCTGTATCTGGAATGCCCCACTCTTTTCTTTAAGTCCACAGCAGGGGTGGCCTCTTGCCTCTGAGCTGATGCAGATGATGAGGGAAAAAAGAGGAAGGCAGTGGTCAGCTAGACCTTTAATAGCCCTGCTCTGTCCCTTCCTCTTTCTGAGGCTCCTTCTCCTCTGTCATGTGAGAGGCCTGGACCAGGTAAGCCTAGAAGGTCATGCTGGCTCTCAAGACCTTGGAGCCCCCCGAGGCAGCTGGTCAAGGAAGAGACACCCCCTGGAAGCAGGCAGGAGTCAGGCAGATAGGATCAAGGAGTGAGGCTCAGTGGTGGGGCCTCTTCTGACCTTGGAAACAGATTCTGTCCTCCTCCTCTGTAATTACGGTGGCAAACCCTGGAAGACTAGGCATACAAGATGGCCAAGAATAACTTGGGATGAGGAATAGCTGGGGGTATGGGCAGTTGCCCCTGTCCTGGTGCAATGACATGACCTTCCTCCACCCTTGTGCTACTTCACTCTACTCTGCTTCTTTGGGGAGGGGGTGACAAGACCAGAAGGGGCCCCTGACTTCTTCATCCTATTTCCCAAGGCTTGGCCAGACACAGATCTGGGAGGACCTGGACCTTCATTATGACTAGGAGAGTGAAGATAATTCTATTACCAGTAATAGTATGTTCATATATTCCATTTCCACCTGTTAATTAGCATCACCCTCCCCGCTCCTAACGAGGAAGCAATGATGTGTAATCATGGCATTTTGCATTTTGCGGGTGGTATTGTTTATTATAGGCGGTATTTCAGTGACTTGTGTGGGAGAAAAAAATTAATTATAGATCTCAGCCTGCTCCCACCCCACGCCATCCTTCCCTCCCATTCCCCTCACGTAGAAAGCAGAGTAAAATACACAGTGCAGGCTTGCTGTGTACTGAGGTGGGGAGGGCACTGCACTGCACACCAAGCACTGAACCCGATGTCAAGGGCTGGCTCTGGTGCCACCACTAAAGGACAGAGAGGCCTTGGAGACACTGCTGAAGGTCTCTGGCCTCAGCCTGCTCTTCCTGAAATGGGAATAACAAATGAGCCTGTTTGTGCTTGGAGCTTATTATAAAGTTGATACAAGGAAACTTTTGAAGCTGTGCGATGCTATAGCACAGTACATGTGTGGTCAATTCTTAAATTGTATTGTGTGTGTGCGCATGCATGTGTATGTGTGTAATTCCCTCTGTAGACTCTTTTGGAATGTATCTGTAGCCAGGTTTCTTTGGAAACCTAACCAAACTAAAGAACTAAAATCAGAGTGATTAGATACAAGTAAGTTGAAGGTGGTGGGGGGTGGGCTTCAGCAATAGGAAGAGGGAGTGAGGGGGATACTCTGGGTGTTAAGTCGCTACAGGGGATTGTGGATAGACAAAGAGAAGCTTCATGGTAATGAAGGGTCAAAGATATCACAATTGGGTCCAGAATTTGTAAGGAGCACAAATTTAAAACATGGAACAAGAGCCTAAAAATGGGCCAGCGCACTGGAGGAAATTCAGAGCAGGGAGGCAGAGGAGGCCTGGGGTAAGATCTGGCTGAGAAGGAAAAAAATATATACACACATAGAAAAGAACTATTTATGCAATTTGCTGCATCTGTATCTTAGAATTGGAGAACATTACATGAACCAGGCATAGAAGAAAAGTGGAAAATGACAGAATTTGCTCAAAATACCATAAATTGACATTAATGCTGGCGTTAGTGGAGGACAGCTGTGTTGCACGCAGCCTGTACCCTGGGAAAGACATGCCACAGACACCCTTGCCATGCATGGGGCCTGTGATTTGGCTTCTGTCATCAGAGATTATGTTAGAGGGCAAGGCACTGTAGAATGTATAGTCAGTCCCCTGAACAACTCTAGAAGTTAGGTTATTATTACTGATCAGGAAACAGAGGGTCAGCAAAGGTAGCTAATTCACCCAAAGCCACACAGCCAGTCAGTGGGAGCTGGGATTCAAACCTATACCTGACTTCTGAGTCACCTTCCTGGGCCACCTCTCCTGGTAAACAGGGAGGTCCCTCCTTCATATGAGGCCCACATTACTAGAATGGGGGGATGACATCTAAAGCAAACTCTCTTGAGCTCAAAGCCTAAGTTCTTGCCCTTACACCCCACTACCTCGTGGAAAAGCCCAACCTGTGCTGATCCTGGAAGCTCAGGAGACATGGACCAGGACCAGCCATAGTCAGGATGGGGAACCGACTATTCTGGAGATCCTGGATAGCTGCTTTCTCTCATCTTCCCAGAGTGTCCTCCCAGGCTCAGAGGACACTGTGTGGTTGTTAGGGGAAACACCCTTGACTAAATTTATGCAGGATCAATCTTAAAATCCCCCAGAAATGCAACACACAGTGGAGGTCAGATGACAACTTGCTGATGATCTATGGAGGCAAAAAATAAGAGTTTCCCTCAATGTGTCTGGGCTTTAGAAGATAGAAAACATAAAGTAATAGAGGATAAGTCCCAAAGTAAAGTCATCCCTTTGTCTAAGGAGGAAAAGAAAAAAAAGGAAAATCCCGGGCTAATAAATTCTCCCTAAATTAAGGCAAAACATGTCCTTTGTACTAATCCCTCAAATGGAATACTGCATGCCTGAAATTCACTTGTCTGGTGGTCTTCTCCACACCCAAACTTGGGTCCCATGAGAGAAAAGTGGGTCTGTGACCAGGGTAACCACATTCATAAGAACAAGTAGGAAGAAAATGAAGGTCTGATGGAGAGCATGAGAGGGTCTTTGCAGACTTCTGACATTTTTGTCTCGGGAACCTTATTCTGTGGAGTACCAGCTGCTGGGAGCTCCTTTAAGTCAGAATCTGGAAGCGTTTCCAGGAAGATGCTAAGTCAGGGTTAGAACGAAGCTCTGAACCCATAATGCAGAGGGGGTGATTTCGTTCTTTTATCTCCTGTCCCCTTTCCCACATCTCAAAATTCTTTGGGGCCCTTCAACTTTTGTCTTATCCAGGAAGTCCTCTGGCTCCTTCATTCAGCCCTGATCTGAACATCTGTGACTGCACTCCAGGTTGGACATGTTGATTCTATAATTATTATGCCTATATTCATTCTCTTTCTCCTGGTTTCCAAGTGGTATATGTTCTGTTTGTCTCACCCCACTGCTGAGTCAAGGGTTGTCAATATCCTGCTGATTCGGTAACAGACTAAGAACTTGGTAATTCTTGGTTCATGGTTACTTAAAGATAGAGGGAACTGGAAAGGAAGAGCAAGACTAAGCTGCCCTGGGGGGATCAACACCCCCAGCAGCACCCAGGATGGTCTGCATCACCAGGAACAAGCTCTTTCTATCAAACAGGAGAAAACAGGATATTGTGCATGATGTGAATTCCCAGCATCCAAATGTACCACAAATGTATAGGCTAAAACTGTTGGAAATGGCAAGTTATTTACCTTAAATAACAGGACTTGGAGATGGTATTTGTAGAACTTCTGGTAGCTTGGTAACGATTCACTGTGAGTCTTTTTTCAGACATGTTGAAGGTTTGGGAAGACTCCGTCCCAGATGCAAGCCCCATAAGAACTTGTATATGGTTTGCAACAGGCAATTCACACTTCAGTTCTTTCTTGAACCCACTCCCAAGAGTTAGATCTCAGCTCCAAGGGGCCCAGAAAAATTCTACTGTCCATGATGCTCAACTTCAGATGGGATCTTCCACTCCCTGCCTAAAACTTTCAGCTTCTTTTCATCTCCTGGATGAGTCAAAAGTCTGCCATGAATGACCTTTGGGTACTGGATTGCAGTTTGAAAAAAATCCAACCACAGAGGACATTGGGCAGGGACAACTGTGAATACTGGAAATATGAACTAGACAGATGGAATTAGGACATTATTGTTCACTTCATTGGGTGTGATAATGACAGTGGATTTGTAAGTTCACTGACATATTCAGGGTCATGAAGTCCACAATAAGTCCTGAAGCAGTTCATCAAAAACCAAACATTTTTCATAGGTAGACATAGGAGATGGGAAGAGGAAGTAAATATCACAAAATGTTAGCATTTGCTAAATTTGGACTGTGGATCTATGAAGGTCCCCTGTTCCCAGAAGTACAGAGTTACAGATTTTCTCTCAAGGAAAGAAGAACCAGAAGTTTCTGTCTTATGTGGGTGGGAGAGCTAAAGGTCAGGGCTATGCAATGGTGATCATTGGCTCAATCCCAAACTGTATGGATCATCACTTACCAGACGGTGTTCTAGGGCCAGGCAGCCTGAGACTTTGTTTTCAATCTGAGAGATGACCCAGCCATTCTACTTCTGGGTAAATAACCAAAATAAGTGAAGGCAGGGACTTGCACAGATATTTGTACACCCATGTTGAGAGCAGCATTATTCTCAATAGCCAAATGGTGGAAGCCACCCAAATAGACAGATGAATAAACAAATGTGGAATATATATATTAAATACATACATAATACATACATACATATATATATATATAAAATGGAATATATACATATATATATATATATATATATATATATAAATGGAATATTACTGAGCCTTAAAAAGGAAGGAAATTTCAACACATGCTACCACATGGACAGATCTTGAGGACATTATGTTAAATGAGTCAGCCACAAAGCAATAAACACTGTGTGATTCCATTTAAATGGTGTACCTAGAATAGAAAATTCATGGCAACAGAAAGTAGAATGGTGGTTACCAGCTGTTAGGGAAGGGAGTTTGTATTTCACAAGTGCAGAGTTTCCATTGAGGGAGCTGAGAAAGTTCTGGATGAATGGTGGTGATGGTTGCCTAGCAATGTTCATGTATTGAATACTATAAAACTATACACTTAAAAATGGTTCAAATGTAAATTTTATGTTACATATGTTTTACCACTATAAAAATGTTTCCTAATAGGGAGATGAAAGAAAGAGATTAGAAAAACTAACAGTAAACTGCCTCAGCCTGGCCTTCATGGTCTCCCGGCGCTACTAAGTGCTCGTTCCCCACTCAGTGAGGGCCCTGCACACCCCACACCACCTGGCTCCATTCTGCCTTTCCTCTTGCTAATCCTGCTATCTGAATTTTCTCCCCCTCCTTTTCCACCTGTCACATCTCATCCACTTGGAGAGTCCAGCTCAGATGCCATCTTATTTTTGGAACCCTTTCCAACTCTTCTGACCAGAGCAATCCTTTCTTTCTAATTCCAGCAATATTTTGCCTGTATTCTCCATAAATGTTTACTTGCTCCTGCAAACAAAGTCAATGCTCAGATACTGGCCAAGGCCAAGTTCACTGCATATCCCATTCATCTGAGAGTCCCTGCAGAGGTACAAGAGCATAAATTTTCCTTTGAAGAAATATGTCCGTTAGAAAGGTTATGGGTGATGTGGGATTGAGAGCTAAAGGTCAGAGCTGGGAAATTATGATCCTGACTCTCATTCCCAAGCAAAACATAAAATTTCTAACTATATGTCACCTCAAGATGGGCCAGGCAGTTTGAGAATGTCTAGCTTTGAAAACCCAAATGTAAGTTAAGCCAAATTGTAGAAGATAACACATATCCTTAAGCTCCTTCTAGAATATCCACCAGTTCCCCATAAGAGCTGAGAATGAGTCTGGCCCCTCTGAAGACAGAGAGAGAGCAGGCAGAGAATGCTGGTTCCCCCAACAAGTAAAAATCAGTTGGTTCTGAGTGGGAGCTGATCCCTCCAAATCCACAACAGGGTATTTTTGTGGAAGAGGATACAGGACATAGAAACACAAAGAATAATTTGTCACTTGAGAACAGAAGAAAATTCATAGCAGAAAAGCGCGCAACTGGGCCTTAGAAGCCCACAGTGCCTGTCATCAAGAAGGTGACCACTTCTTGACTCAAAAGAACCTATGCACCCCTATATTCATAGCAGTGCTATTTACAATAGCTAAGTGCTGGAAACAGCCTAAGTGCCCATCAGTAAATGAGTGGATTAAAAAACTCTGGTACATTTACATAATGGAATATTACACAGCAGAAAGTAAGAAATCCTTACCCTTTGATACAGCATGGATAGAACTGGGGAGTATTATACAAAGTGAAATTAGCCTGGCAGTGAAAGACGAATACCATATGATCTCATCTATAAGAGGAATCTAATGAACAAAATAACAAGTAAAACAGAACCAGAGATATAGAAACATGGAACAGGGAGACAGTCACCAAAGGAAAGGGGGGAGGAAGGGAATGATGGAAAGAAGGAGAAGGGAGTAGTCAAAGAACATGAATGACCCATGGACATGGACAACGGTGTGATGATGGACTGTGGGTGCCGGGGGTAGGCTGGATGGAAGAGGGCAAAGGGGGAAAATTGGGACAGCTGTTATAGAATAAAGAAGAATAAAAGAATTATCAAAAAGGCAGGAAGGAAGAAAGGAAGTTTACAGAAAAAGAAGCAGCGATTTATTCTTTCATTCCATTTTGGCCTGCCTTCTCTCACTCTCTCCTTTAAGCCTAAATGTTTTCTCTTCTTTTTATTTTTTAATTTAATTTTTGTTGTATTACATTCATCCCATTTCCCCCATTCTGCTTTTCCCTTTCTCCCCTCCCTACCCCCTCTCACAATCAGTTCCACATGTTGTCCATGTCCATGGGTCATTCATGTTAGTTCTTTGACTAAACTGTTCCCCTCTGCCTCCTTCTCCCCCTCCACTCTGCCCACTGAAAGTCTTGTTCCTTGTATTTATGTCTCTGGTTCTGCTTTGCTTGTTTGTTTGTTTTGTTCATTAGTCTCCTGTATTGGGTGAGATCATATGATATTTGGCTTATTTCACTAAGCATAATACTTCCCAGTTCCATCCATGTTGTTGCAAAAGGTAAGGGTTTCTTTTTTCCTTCTGCTGTGTAGTATTCCATTGTGTAAATGTACCAAAGTTTTTTGATCCAATCATCTACTGATGGGCACGTGGGCTGTTTCCAGCACTTGGCTATTATAAGTAGTGCTGTTATGAACATAGACGTACATAGGTTCTTATGAATTGGTGTTTCAGGATTCTTCGGGTATAGTCCAAGTAGTGGAATCGCTGGATCAAAAGGCAGTTCCATTTTTAGTTTTTTAAGGAAACCCCATACTGTTTTCCACAGTGGCTGTAGCAGTTTGTGTTCCCACCACTGATGCACCAGGTTTCTTTTCTCCACATCCTCACCAGTACCTGTTTGTTAATTTGTTAATGATTGCTATTCTGACAGGTGAGGGGTGGTATCTCATTGTGGTTTTAATTTGCATCTCTCTGATGGCCAGTGATGTTGAGCATTCTTTCATATGCCTTTGGGCCCTTGGTATGTCCTCCCCAGAGAGGTGTCTGTTCAGGTCTTTTGCCCATTTTTTAATTGGGCTGTCTGTCTCCCTGGTGTTGAGTCGCATAAGTTCTTTATATATTTGGATATCAAACCCTTGTTTGAGGTACCTTTGGCAAATAGGTTTTCCCATCTAGTTGGTTCCCTTTTAATTTTGCTGACATTTTCTTTAACAGAACCAAAGCTTTTCAGTTTGCTATAGTCCCATTTGTTTATCAGTTCTTTTATTTCCTTTGGAGAAGTATCAGTGAAAATATTTCTGCATAGGAATCTGAAATTTTACTTTCTATGTTTTCCTCTAGGACTTTTATGGTGTCATGGCTTATGTTTAAAGTCCTTTATCCATCTTGAGTTTATTCTGGTGTATGGTTTAAGTTGATGGTCTAGGTTTATTTATTTATTTTTTTTCCATGTCCCTGTCCAGTTCTCCCAACACTACTTATTGAAGAGGCTATTTTCACTTCATTTTATGTTCCTTCCCCCTTTGTCAAATATTAATCATAGAATCCTGGGTTTATTCCTGGGCTCTCTATTCTGTTCTGTATATCTATATGTCTATTCTTATGCCAGTACCATATTGTTTTGATTACAGTAGCATTGTAGTATAGTTTGATATCCAGTATTGTGATTCCTCCTATCTTGTTCTTCTTTCTCAAGATTGCTATTCATGGCCGTTTTAGGCTCCATGTAAATTTTCGAAGTATTTTTCCCTATATCTGTGAAATATGTCACTGGTATTTTCGTTGGGATTGCATCGAATCTATAGATTGCTTTGGGTAGTATGGACTTTTTAATGATATTAATTCTTCCCATCCATGAACATGGTATATGCTTCCATTTATTTGCATCTTCTTTAATTTCTTTCTTCAGGGTTCTGTAGTTTTCCTTGTATAGGTCTTTTACCTCCTTGGTTAAGTTTATTCCTAAGTAGTTTATTTATTTTTGTTGCTATAGTAAATGGGATTTGTTTTCTAGCTTCTATCTCTGATGTTTCATTATTGGTATCCAAAAATACCTTTGATTTCTGAATACTGACTTTATATCCAGCTATTTTGCTAAATTTGCTTATTAGGTCAAGTAGGTTTCTGGCATAGTCTATCAGGTTTTGTATGTACACTATCATGTCATCAGCGCATAATGACAGTTTTACTTCCACCTTTCCAATTTGAATACCTTTGATTCCTTTTTCTTGTCTGATCACTATGGCTAGAACTTCCAAAATTATGTTGAACAAAAGTGGAGAAGTGGACAGCCTCGTCTTGTTTCTAATCTTAGGGGGAAAGCTTTTAGTTCTTGCCCATTGAGTATGATGTTGGCTGCAGGTTTCTCATACATGGCTTTTATTATGTTGAGGTAAGCTCCCTCTATTCCCATTTTGCTGAGCATTTTTATTATAAATGGTTGTTGTACTTTATTAAATGCTTTTCCAGCATTTATTGATATGATCACATGGTTTTTATCTTTCATTTTATTTATGTGTTGTATACATTTATTGATTTGTGAATGTTGTACCATCCTTGCATCCCTGGCATGAAACCCAATTGATCATGGTGCATAATCTTTTTAATGTATTGCTGGATCAGTTTGCCAACACTTTGTTGAGAATTTTAGCATTTATGTTCATCAGTGATATTGGCCTGTAGTTTTCTTTTAGTTGGGTCTTGACCTGTTTTGGGGATTAGAATAATACTTGCCTCATAGAAAGAGTTTGGGAGTCTTCCCTCCTCTTGAATTTTAAAAAATAGGTCGAAAAGGATAGGAGTTAGTTCTTCTTTAAATGTTTAGTAAAGTTCACCTGTGTAACCATCTGGTCTGGGGCTCTTGTGTTTTGGGATTTTCTCTTCTTTTCTTGAAGGAAACTAACTGGCAAGGAAATGGATTTTTAGTGCTTGAAGTATTTCTTTTCTTTCTTTCTTTTTTTAAAATTTTATTCTTGTATTACATCCATCCCCTTATTGCTCCCCTCTGTCCCCCTCCCCACCCACCCATTCCTCCCAAAGTCAATCCTATCTGTTGTCCATGTCCATGGTTTCTTTATACTAGGTTCTTGTCTAAGCTGCTCCCCTTTCTTGCCTCTGCCTCCCCTCTCCCCACAACCCCTTTCCCCCTGACCACTGAAGGCCTATTCATTGTATTCATATATTTGGTTCTGTTTTGCTTGTTGTTAGTTTTGTTCATTATTCTCCTGTAATGGGTGAGATCATATGATATTTGTCCTTCACTGACTGGCTTATTTCACTAAGCATACATAATACTCTCCAGTTCCATCCATGTTGTTGCAAAGGGTACAAGTTCCTTCTTTCTTTCTGCTGTATAGAATTCCATTGTGTAAATGTACCAAAGTTTTTTGATCCAATCATCCACTGATGGGCACTTAGGCTGTTTCCAGCACCTGGCTATTGTAAATAGTGCTGCTATGAACATAGGTGTGCATAGGTTCTTAGGATTTGGTGTTTCAGGATTCTTTGGGTATAGTCCAAGTAGTGGAACTGCTGGATCAAAAGGCAGTTCCATTTTTAGTTTTTTAAGGAAACCCCATACTGTTTTCCACAGTGGCTGCACCAGCCTACATTCCCACCAACAGTGTATGAGGGTTTCCTTTGCCCCGCATCCTCACCAACACTTGTTGTTTGTTGATTTGCTGATGATTGCCATTCTGACAGGTGTGAGGTGGTATCTTAATGCAGTTTTAATTAGCATCTCTCTGATGACTAGTGATGTTGAGCATTCCTTCATATGCCTCTGGGCCCTTTGTATATCTTCCTCAGTGAGTTGTCTGTTCAGGTCCTTTGCCCATTTTTTAATTGGACTGTCTGTCTCCCTGGTGTTGAGTCACATTAGTTCTTTATATAGTTTGGAGATCAGACCCTTGTCTGAGGTATCATTGGCAATTATGTTTTCCCATACAGTTGGTTCCCTTTGAATTTTGCTGATATTTTCTTGAGCTGAACAGAAACTTTTCAATTTGATATAGTCCCATTTGTTGATTTGTTCTTTGATTTCCTTTGCCCTTGGTGAAGTATCCGTAAACATATTTTTGCGTAGGATATCCAAAAGTTTACTGCCTCTATTTTTCTCCAGGACCTTTATGGTGGCACTGCTTATGTTTAAATCCTTTATCCATCTTGAGTTTATTTTGGTGTATGGTGTAAGTTGGTGGTCTAGTTTTATCTTTTTGCATGTTGCTGTCCAGTTCTCCCAACACCATTTGTCGAAGAGACTGTTTTTAATCCATTGGATGTTCCTTCCCCCTTTGTCAAATATTAGTTGACCATAGAGTCCTGGGTTAATTTCTGGGCTCTCTATTCTGTTCCACTGATCTATATGTCTATTCTTATGCCAGTACCAGGCTGTTTTGATGACAGTAGCCTTGTAGTATTGTTTGAAGTCCGGTATTGTGATTCCTCCTACGTTGTTTTTCTTTCTCAAGATTGCAGTGGCTATTCATGGGCGTTTTTGGCTCCATATAAATTTTTGAAGTATTTTTTCTATTTCTGTGAAGTCTGTCATTGGAATTTTAATTGGGATTGAATTGAATATGTAGATTGCTTTGGATAATTTGGACATTTTAATGATGTTAATTCTTCCCATCCATGAACATGGTATATGCTTCCATTTATTTGTGTCTTCCTTGATTTCTTTCTTCATTGTTCTGTAGTTTTCTGCGTACAGGTCTTTTACCTCCTTGGTTAAGTTGATTCCTAGGTACTTTATTTTTCTTGTTGCTATGGAAAATGGGATTTTTTTTATTTTTGCCTCTATTTCTGTTGTTTCATTATTGGTATACAAAAATGCTTTTGATTTCTAGATATTGACTTTATACCCAGCTATTTTGCTAAATTTGCTTATTAGGTTGAGTAAGTTTTTGGTGGAGCCAATCGGGTTTTGTATGTACACTATCATATCATCTGCAAATAATGACAGTTTGACTTCTTCCTTTCCAATTTGGATACCTTTGATTCCTTTTTCTTCTCTGATGGCTATAGCTAGAACTTCCAAGACAATGTTGAATAGAAGTGGAGAAAGTGGACAGCCTTGTCTTGTTCCTGATCTTACAGGGAAAGCTTTCAGTTTTTGTCCGTTAAGTATGATGTTGGCTTCAGGTTTCTCATAGATGGCCTTTATGATGTTGAGGTATGCTCCCTCTACTCTATTCCCATTTTGCTGAGGGTTTTTATCATAAATGGTTGCTGCACTTTATCAAATACTTTTTCAGTATCTATTGATATGATCATATGGTTTTTATCTTTCAATTTGTTAATGTGGTGTATTACATTGATTGATTTTCGAATGTTGTACCATCCTTGCATCCCTGGGATGAAGTCTACTTGATCATGGTGTATTATCGTTGTAATATACTGCTGAATCCAATTGGCCAATATTTTGTTGAGAATTTTAGCATCTATGTTCATCAGAGATATTGGCCTGTAGCTTTCTTTCTTAGTTGGATCTTGCCCTGGTTTTGGGATTAGAATAATATAATATTGGCCTCATAGAAAGAGTTTGGGAGCCTTCCCTCTTCCTGAATTTTTTGGTATAGTTTGAGGAGGATAGGAGTTAGTTCTTCTTTAAATGTTTGGTAAAATTCACCTGTGTAGCCATCTGGTCCAGGGCTTTTGTACTTTGGGAGATTTTGGATTACTTCTTTAATTTCACTAGTTGTTATTGGCCTATTGAGGCTTTCTGCTTCTTCTGGGTTCAGTTTTGGTAGATTGTACCTTTCCAGAAATGTGTCCATTTCATCCAGGTTGTCATATTTTTTGTCATATAGTTGTTTGTAGTAATTTCTTACAATCTTTTGTATTTCTGAGGTATCAGTTGTGGTTTCCCCTCTTTCAGTTCTGATTCTGTTTATTTGGGTCCTCTCTCTCTTTTTCTTGAGGAATCTGGATAAGGGCTTGCCAATTTTGTTTATTTTTTCAAAGGACCAGCTCCTGGACCTGTTGATTCTTTGAATTGTAGTTTGAATCTCTGAGTTATTTAGTTCTGCTCTGATCTTGATGATTTCCTTCCTTCTACTTGCTCTGGGCTTTGTTTGTTGTTGCTCCTCTAGTTCTTGCAGCTTTGTGGTTAGGTCGTTTTTATAAACTTCTTGTAATCTTTTTTGGAAGGCCTGTATTACTGTAAATATTCCCCTGAGAACTGCCTTTGCTGTATCCCATAGGTTTTGGGCTGTTGTGTGTTCATTGTCATTTGTTTCCAGGAACTTTTTGATTTCATCTTTGATCTCATTGTTGACCCCTTCATTGCTTAAAAGCATGTTATTCAGTCTCCATGAGTTAGAGAATTTTTGGTTTTTTTCCCTTGAGATTGGTTTCTAGTTTCAAGCCATTGTGATCTGAGAAGATACTTTGTATGATTTCAATTTTCCTGTATTTGTGGAAGCTTGTCTTGTGACATACCATGTGGTCTATCTTGGAGAATGATCCATGTGCATTTGAAAAGAATGTGTATTTTGCTTCTTTGGGGTAAAAGACTCTGTATACATCTGTTAGGTCCATTTCCTCTAGAGTGTTGTTCAATGCCACAACATCTCTGGGGATTTTTTGTTTGGAAGATCTGTCCATTATTGACAGTGGGGTATTAAAATCCCCTACTATTAGTGTGTTGCTGTCTATGTCTTTCTTAAAGTCTTCCAAGATTTTCCTTATATATTTCGGAGCTCCTATGTTGGGTGCGTATATGTTTATCAGAGTTATTTCTTCTTGATGGATTGTTCCCTTAAGTATTATGAAATGTCCATCTTTGTCCCTTTTTATGTCCTTCAT